>OY757920.1:82593078-82643351 GCA_963585895.1 Sepioteuthis lessoniana | reverse complement strand
GACATTTGATACTAAATTGTTGAAGAAATCTAGGTGTATGATCACAGAATGTTTGATAATCAAGAATCAAATAAGTTGTGCAAGACAGCTCGTCCATATGAACTATCATAAATTCTTTGAACGCCTTTTCTATAGTAAGCTTACTGAAGGAAAATATCTTCAACATAAGCCCAGAAAAGGATGTAGGTATTGTCTTAAAGAAAACTTGAAGTATTGGGAAAAAGACATTAATAGTGGCAAGTAAAAACATTTGATAAAAATGATTGGCACCGAATCATTAAGGGTGATTTAACATATATCAAAAAGAGAAAAATACAATATGCAGAATTGAAGTGTTCTTTTCGTAAGAGTAATTTATATGTGAATCTGCCAGGGATTTCTAAGAATTAGGAATATACATTCAGCCATCATCATCTACAATCTGGATGAGTTAACTATATCAAATGACATAACTTACAAACTGAAGAAACTTATAATCTTTCGTTGCCACCTTATGGAAATATATGGATTGCTTGTGTTAATGTGTGAAAATCAAGTGAAGGATTAAAAAGACACATAAAGAAAAGGGCATTCCATAGGTGGATCCCATTAATCCTGCATAAAAATCAAGCCACGTTTGTCAAATATTTTAAGTGTTGAATATCAGCAGAAAGACTAAAAGTCACTTGAGAGCTAATGAACGAGAATTTAATATTAATTAAGATATTTGAATAATAATTTTGGTAGTAAAAATGGCTATCATGTGTCAAGATGTAGCAGTCAACATATATATGAATGAGGAGAGGTAGGATTTGGAATAAAATCCGACAGTACGAGAAAAAAAGTATGAAAAATCTGACAGATATATTTTGATGAAAGAAAGAAAGAAAGAAAGAAAGAAAGAAAGATGAAACAAACAAACAAACAAACAAACAAACAAACAAATAAATAAAGTAAGAAACAAACAATCAATTTAAGAAAGAAACAAAGAAAGAAAAACAAACAAACAAACAAACAAAGAAATAAAGATGAAACAATTAGAGGAAGAAGGAAAGACAATGAAAGAAAGGCGGAGCAAAAGAAAAATCCTAGTATATATAAAAAGAAAGAAACAAAGAAACAAACAATGGTGGAGGAAATAGAATAGAATCTGATGCACAAAAAAAGGAAATGGAATGAAAAAATGAAGGAAAATAGAAAAGAACCAAAAATGAGAAAATATTTTTTTACTTGGTTCTTTTTAAATTTAATGAATAAAAAACAAAAAGAACTGAATGAATTAAAAGAAATAGAGAAAATGAGATAACATTCAAATACACAAAAGAAAGCAAGAAAGAAAGAAAGAGAAGTGATAATGCTTGAGGGAAAGAAAGAAAGAAAGAAAGAAAGAAAGAAAGAAAGATTAGACAAATAAGTGATAAGAAAGGATTAAAAGAAAAAAGAGTGAGTTAAGAAAGAAAGAAAGAAAGAAAGAAAGAAAGAAAGAAAGAAAGATTAGAAAAATAAATGATGAAAAGGATTAAAAGAAAAAAGAGTGAGTGACGAAAGAAAGAAAGAAAGAAAGAAATATTGGAAAAATATGTCATATAAAAGAAAGAATGAAATTAAAGTGGATTGGTTACATAAGTAATAAAAGTATGAAAAGTAAAAAAAAAAGAAAAATGGGTGAGGAAAGAAAGAAAGAAAGAAAGAAAGAAAGAAAGAAAGAAAGAAAGAATAGAAAAACAATCAGAAGCAGAAAGAAAAAAATCTACGTAAATAAACGTAGATAGATAGATAGATAGATAGATAGATAGATAGATTCTCATAGATACATATGATTATGTTTTTTCTAAATTATTTAAGCGAATGTTATTGACTACAACCGAGGAAACAAACGTGTGAATCGATTTTTTTTACTGTCCATGCTAAATTAACTCGATGCAGAGCAAAATTCTAGGATTAATTTGATGAATATGTTTGTGAGGCCGCGAGAAAGTGTGCATTTTCAAAGTAGATGATAAATTGAATATTTCTATGCGTCGTATTCAAATTATTTGTTAATCGCAATGACAGGAAATGCAAACTGCATCTGTAAATGAAATACAATATTATTTGATTAGTATTATGCAACACGATACACGAACACCTATATCCCAAATTGAGCACAGTGAAAGGTGCATATAAGAATATATATATATATATATATATATATATATATATATATATATATATATATATTCACAATGTTATATATATATATACATATAGGTATATATATATATATATATATATATGACATTATGAATATTTTCACATCCATGAGTGGGGGTCCACAGGATGGATGGATGGATGTGCAAGTGTGGGACGACCAGCACGAACTTACATACAGCAGCTATGTGAGGACACGGGTTGTAATCCTGAAGACCTGCCGGAGGCGATGAGTGATAGGGAGAAATGGCGAGAGACGGTCAGGGATATCCGCGCAGACGGCGCGACATGATGATGATGATGATGATGAATATTTTAGTATATTTTTAAATCGGCTGTGCTTAAAAGCATTTAGACTCTTTTTTGTCATGATAAAATATTTTAGGAAATCACTTGTCCAAAATGTTCATACTGATATTGATAAAAATAATAGTATCTATTTGTCTATTTATCGATATATATATGTATATATATATATATATATATATATATATATATATATATATATATATATACTAGTGAGCAAAAATTGGGTAGGAGTATATTTTTAACATTCATGAATTATAAATACTGCTTTTGACTGTTGGTTGGTTGGTTGGTGGGTTGTTCGGGTTTTATGGCATATCAACTTTTGTAGGTTATATAATGCCAAATCCATTTTTATACAAATAATCAGTTCCATTTCAATAAACTCAATTGAGTATAAGTATTCAATTTACACAGTTTAATTGTCAAAAACATTTCTATTTCATGCTATTCAGGTTTCTCAAACATTCTAATTCAGCCAATTCAGTTTAGTATAAGTATAGATTTTGTTTACACACAGTTAAATGTGAAAACAGTTCTAGGTTAAACAATTCACTTTGGCGTAAGTACAGTTTCAATGTCAAAAACTGTTCCATTTCAAACAATTCAATTTAGCATAAATACGCAGTTTGAATATAAGTACACAGTTTAATTGACAAGAACATTTCTATTTATAGCTTTTCAGTTTAGTCAAACAGTTCTAATTCAAACAATTCAGTTTACCATAAGTATGCTGTTTAGTTTTATTTAACCCATAGATAGGGCCCTATCAGGTGTTACCGCTCCGGTCAAGAGTGGACCTGTGAGCAATGGCAATGAAGAGGTACTCCGCATTCCTCAAAGCCCCAAAACCACTGGAACCATACAATCAGATTGTTTAGCGTCGTATCCAGGACACTTGTAGGGGTGAGTTTTACCCCTCTAAAGCGGTATATTCTCCTGTCCGAGCCGACTGGGCAATACACAAAGTTAATGTCAAAATAGTTTTATTTCAGATAATTCAGTTAAGCATAAGTACAGAGTTTAGAGGTCAAAACAGTTCTATTTCGAGCAATTCAGTTTAGCATAAGCAAGCAGTTTAAATGTCAAAACAGTTCTATTTTAAGCAATTAAGTTCAGCATAAATACGTCGTTTAAATGCAAAAAACAGTATAGTAAAGAAACGATTGTTTAGTTCTATTTGACCCATAGATAAGATCCTTAACAGTTGCTACCACTCCGGGCCAGAGTAGACCTTGGGGTACTCCGCATTCCCCAAAGCCCCAGCATTACTGGAACCTAACCATCAGATTGTTTAGTGTCATATCTAGGACACTCATTGGGAGAGTCTTACCTCTCTGCAGAGAAGCAGTCGGTGTATTCTACTGCCCCAGCCGACTGGACAACTGCTTTTGAGGTTAATCAATGAATATATGCTAATTTATATGTTTAGAAACATTTACAAGCCGTAATTCTTTAATATAGTATTAATAACTATTAAAAAATTAGCATAATTTAGAATTCTTTATTTCAATCACATTTTCATTATATGATATAGGCTTGCTTTAAGACGTTTATCTTATGTAAAGGTGTTGATTTTTATGGTAATTTTTTGTTATTTTCATTATTACGAGGTTTTAGTATGTTTACTTTTAATAAAAAATCAATTGTTTATATAAACAATAATTTTTTTTCATAAATTCTTTTAATTTTTTATTTCATAACAAGAAATTGTATATTTCCAAACATAAATTATCCTATTGCTGAGAAGCAGTCAGTGTATTCTACAGCCCCACCCGACTGGGAAGGAAAGGATACAAGATTCAACAATTTTCCAGTGTTTTTATTGAGTATTATCTTGAAATCTTTAAAATCAAAGTCGCAAGTATTTTTTTAATTATGTTTGACTAAAACGTCTGCTATTTTTAAACCTCTTTTGTGCTTGTAAAGTCAGTTATTACTACTACGTGAAGTTTCACCCTCATATGTTTTCATACAATCCACACATGGAATTTTATAAAGTCCTCCTCTGGAACTGATTTGGGTATTGTTATTTTTATTATTAATTAATCTTTTAATTGTCTCTGAAGAATTTCTGACTATTTTAAATCCCAGTTTTTTTTCTCTTTAATGATGTTGGTAGTTGAATTGTTGGGTAAAATTTTATATCTATATAAGATATTATTGTAATATTACGGACGGGCGCTGTCGTCAATCAGTGAAGGTGTCTCAAGACTAGCACGGGCGGGCAAAATGACCTGCAAAGTTAGGCGTGATTTTAAAATAATCACAGATGCAATATTACGTGTTTCACTCGTGACATCGAACATTTGCGAATCCTCGATTTGTTCTCCAAAATCTCTATATAAGAAAACAAGTAATGAAATTTTGGCAGAGTTGAAGGCAGTTGTCAAAACGGGTGCGTTAAAGGTTCCGGAGGCCCCGACCCGTCATACCCCAGACTGCTACGACCGATCTGATGTGACAAGAGAGTGTCAAACAGCCAGCTCTCACACACACACCGTCACCACCGAGAGGAGGGGAGAAGAAGGAACTTTTCGAGTTGCAGTGATCAAAGCCGAATAAAAATGACTGCTATATTTTTTCCCTTACCTTCGAGTTGGAGTATTTCTTTTTCTGCGGACTTCTTTCTTTACAGCACAAAAGTTTGGTCCTATGGTACATTATTATAATTAAAAATTTTTTTTTTTTTTTTTGATTTCTGGGGAACATTTATATTTGCTAATTTTGAGAGCTTTTATTTTGACATGTTACGTAAAAATTTAGGATATTGAAGTTGCGCGAAGGAATTTTCTATATAGTTAAATTCCTCCTTTAAAAATTTTGGGGTACAAATCATTAGAACTATAAGCTAAAAACCTACGATTATTCACCTCTTTATTTTGGTGTTATCCTATTTACCAACCCCTCTGCTCGGGCAGGATCTGACACAAGGTCAATTTTTAAGCGGAGTTTAACAGGTTTGAATTCAAAGTTTTCCTTCTCCTAGACTAGTTCCCTCACCAAGTCGGAAAAACCTAGTCTGCTCTACTATTTACTTATAGCAGGAGGGAGAATAATTGGATTCATACCTTTCCCGAAGGTATTAGTGCTATGTGAAATGCAATCAGCCTCGTCCAGGATTTGAACTCGTGTCGCCGTGTCCATTTCCTACGACGATAACCATTACAACACCATTTTGATGTTATGATGTGAGTAAAAATTTATGATGTTCATTTTTATAAGTGGATTTGTGAACAAGTTTAAATTCTAATTTATTGGAATGATTTATTCGTAAAATCTCCCAGAAAAGTACGATGGTGCTATTTTCTAGTTCATGAGTAAAATCAATTGTAGTTTCAGTATTGTCTGATATACCCGTAATTTTTGATAAGTCATTATTCCATAGATATGAGAGTAATATATCATCTATGCAATAGAATGTTTAGTTTGGTTTGGTTTTATGGCATATTAACCATTGTAGATTATTTAATGCCAAATCCACTTTTATACATATAAACAATTATATTTCAAACAATTCAGTTCAGTATAAGTATAGTTTTTTTACACTCAGTGTGATATCAAAACAGTTTTATTTCAATCAATTCAGTTTAGCATAAGTACGTAGTTTCAATGTCAAAAACAGTTCTATTTCAAACAATTCACTTTAGCATAATTACACACTTTAGTTCTATTTAACCCATAGATACGACCCTATCAGATGCTATCATTCCGGGCCAGAGTGGATCTAAAACGATAGCAATGAAGAGCCACCCCGCATTCCCCAAAACCCCAGCATTACTGGAGCATCGCTATCAGATCGTTTAATGTCACATCAGGACACTCGTTGGGGTAATCTTACCCCTCTGCAGAGAAGCACTATGCAATAGAAATAGAAGCTTTAATTATAGTGGATTTAAGGTTATCAAATGCTGAAAATACAAGAAAAAGGCAGGCAAGAACCCTTCTCAGAAGAAAACCCATAAGTAAACCAGATATTTGTGAATAAAAAATACCGTAATATCAAACAAAGCCATGTTTCGTTCATATGTTCTACATCTTAATCATTTTGAGGATAGGCAAAGGTAATGTAATGTTTGTTTTCTTGGGGTTAATTTCTTAACATCGGATACAGTTTTAAGAGAATATTTGTGTATAATTATTATATGCTGAAACTGGCTAGAAATTTATTTTCCATGTTTAAATTACTGATTTTCTTGTTTAAGATGCGCAAATTTCTAATCGGGTTTAAGAAAGGAGATTACAGTTTGGTAAAGTATTTGGTGATATTTATGGGCGTGGAAGGGCATATCCAATCCCAGAAATAATTGGTTGTGGAGGAATTCGAAGTTGATGGGTTTTAGGAAGACCATAAATTTCAGGGATTGAGGGGTGATAATCTGCTAATGATGACCAAAATGTGTCTTCTTTATTGATTTGTTTTTTATTGGACTTATTAAGTAAGTAAAGTTGGCGATCTTAGTCGAGGGTGACCAGAAGGCTCCCTTTTCGATAGCTACAACACTATTATGTAGGGGAGGGCGCTACTTTTTTCCCTGGATTGATCCACTTTACCCTTGATACGTACCTTATATTGTTGAGTGTTAAGCAAGGAGTTATCGAGTACTACGTGGTGCACTCAATAAGTTTCCAGACTTTTTTGTACCGACATTTAAAATTTTATTAGACTCTTGAAAATTCAGTATCTTATTGATATACATCTCATGAGAAAACAGAGCAAATTTTATGATTTCAGTTTCAAATGAACAGCTACAGAAGAAATCGGAATACACCCTACTAAAGCCTGATAGTCAGAGCGGGGGAATTTCAAAAATGCAATCAGGACGTGAGTACACTTTAGAAGAACGATATGCAATAACATTCTGTTTTAAACTTGGAAAAAATGCCACAGAAACGTATGGAATGCTTCAGACTGCTTTTCAACCGTCTTGCAGGAATCGAGCATCAGGTTTTGAGTGGCATAAGAGATTCAAGGAAAGCAGGGAGTCTGTGAGATATGAAGAGAGGTGTGGGAGGAGTAGGGTAGTCAGAACACCAGAGTTGATTGGCCAAAGGGTTAGGGTTAGAGTTAGGGTTAGTATGTTGAGGTTTTAAGGGAGTTCAGGAAGAGATTTCATCGGAAGAGGCCAGCACCCTTCAAATCAGGTCAGTGGCATTTTCACCAGGACAATGCACCAGTCCTCAACTCCATCCTTGTCACTGACTATTTAACCAAGATGGGCATCAAGACAGTTCCTTCCCCTCTTTATAGTTCAGGCCTTGCTCTCTGTGACTTTTGGTTATTCCCTAAGCTCAGGGGCTGTCGTTATGAGACAATTGAGGAGATGAAAGAGGCAGTGACGAAGATCATTGACACGCTCACACAAGAGGACTTCCAGAGGTTGTTGGAACGGTACAAGTGCATTACTTCGAAGGGGTCGAGAGTTTCATGTGTGTACTATTAATAAAAGTGCCCATACGAAAAAAGTCAGAAAACTTTTCGAATGATCCTCGTATTTTTAAAGTCTTTGGTATGACGTGAACTGGGATTGAACCCAGGTCTCCCAGACCATTGGCGAAAGCTCTACCTACTAGGCCAATGAACCGGTTTTGGACTTATTAATAATGTCTGTATTTTTATTTATGGTTTGTTGAGAAATTTGTTCCTAGTTATTTTAGTCATTTATTAATTCCATCATTTTGTTGTTATAATGAGTGGAATCTATAATGAAAACAACACAACCTTTATCAGACGGTGTGATGATAAAGTTATTCCTGGACAAATCTCTCGATACAGCTGTTTGTTTCCGAAGAAAAGCAAGGTCATCTGTTTCCATAAGTTGTCACATTGAATAGTCCTTGTATAAGTCCTTTATTGAAATCGGAATCATTGTGTCAAGAGTTTAATTTCATTGAATTTACTATGTTGAGTTTACTTATGCTTGTTGCGAATTTAAAACCAAACTGAAAAGCTATTATTTCAAAGTTACTGGATTGAGTGTTCGAAAATTTTTGAAGGAGATATTTTGTCCCAATGTGTTTCTATCTTCTGTGGTTATATAAAAACTGTAATTTGTGTTTTAATTTGGAAATGTGACTGTTTCTTAAATCAGATATTTCTATCCTGAGATTTTTTGGATTCGTTCCCATCAATCTGGCTTATTTCGAAAGTCGAATCTTCTGAAAATTTTTGACTCTCAATGGAAAATTCTTAGAAAGATTTCATGTATTTCGGGAAAATATGGTAAGAAGATGTGAGAACGTTAAATGTGCTAATAGATAGGACTTTTTCACAGATGTAGTCGGTTAAAAAGATTTTACTGTTTCTTATGAAATGTACAAAGATCAGTAGATATTTATATTTTCGGTTCATTTTGAATCTGGTATCAAAACATAATAATATAAAAAAGGCAGTTTTTTCTTTCAATTTGTCTATTATTTGATCAAATCGCTTATTTAAAATAATGTAACTTGAACGCTTATATATTTTTTGAAAGATAGATCAACTGTGAGTCAAACTAAAGAAACAGGGAGATAAAGAAGTTGGCTAACTCTGATAAAGATGGATTAATATCGTGTTTATAATTAGAATGTATAAAGTAAATGATATAAATATTAATAGATAGATAGATAGATAGATAGATACGAGGATCATTAAATAAGTTTCCATACTTTTTTCGTATGCGCACTCAGGATAGAAATATCTGATTTAAGAAACAGTCACATTTCCAAATTAAAGGTCATTGACACGTTCACACAAGAGAACTTCCATGGGACATTTTAGATTTGTTGGAACGGTTGAACAAGTGCATTGCAGCCGGAGGAGATTACTTCGAAGGGGACTAGAGTTCCATGTGTGTACTATCTTTATTGATAGTACACACAAATCTAGAATGCACCATGGAAGTTCTCTTGTGTGAGCGTGTCAATGACCTTCGTCACAGCCTCTTTTATCTCCTCAACTGTCTCATAACGACAGCCTCTGAGATTAGGGAATAAGCAAAAGTCACAGGGACCAACGTCTGGACTATAGGGAGGGCGAGGGAGTGTCTTGATGCCCATCTTGGTTAAATAGTCAGTGACAAGGATGGAGTTGTGGACTGGTTCATTGTCCAGGTGGAAATGCCACTGAGCCGATTTGAAGAGTGCAGGCCTCTTCCGACGGAATCTCTTCCTGAATTCCCTTAAAACCTCAACATACTAACCCTAACTCTAACCCTAATCCTTTGGCCAATCAACTCTGGTGTTCTGACTTCCTTACTCCTCCCACACCTCTCATCATCTCTCACAGACTCATTGCCTTCTTTGAATCTCTTATGCCACTAAAAACCTGATGCCCGATTCCTGCAAGATGGTCGAAAAGCAGTCTGAAGCATTCCATACGTTTCTGTGGCATTTTTTCCAATTCTAAAGCAGAATTTTATTGCATATCGTTCTTCTAATGTGTCCTCACGTCCAGATGGTATTTTTGAAATTCATCAGCTGTGACAATCTAGTAGGGTGTATTCCAATTTCTGCTGTACTGTAGCTGTTCATTTGAAGCTGAAATCATAAAAATAGGTCCGTCATCTCATAAGATGTATAGCAATAACGTACTGAATTTTCAAGAGTCTACGACAATTTTAAATGCCTGTACAAAAAAAGCCTGGAAACTTATTGAGTGCACCACGTATATAGATAGATATGGATCTTTTATGAATAAATTTTAGAACGCTAATTACTTCATACAAATTTGAAATTCCGTGATACCAACGGAAATATAATGTTTTAAAACTTTCTTATCTTTTCGTTTGGTTTAATTACCTCCACGCCCGGATTAATGCTAAAAACCTGAAACGTTTAATGTTGGTAAATATTTCTACAAATAAAATCATCTTCAGAAAATGTTTTTTTCATCTCTCTCTCTCTCTCTCTCTCTCTCTCTCTCTCTCTCTCTCTCTCTCTCACACACACACACACATATATATATATATATATATATATATTTGGTATTTTTTCCAATTCAATTCTCCCCATCGTTGTTCGGGAAGTATCTCAATAAGTGCTACAATATTTGATCAGTAGCAATGTTTTTTGACAGAAGACCTTCATAAATGGAGAAGTCTTCCTTTATTGAACTAAAGCATTTACTGCTATCAAGAAAACCACCTCAACGTAAAATAAAGAAACAACTCTCAATACATTTTACAAGGAAAATCCAGCACCAATTAATCGACTTGAAATTCACGGTTCACTTCGGAGCAAAATAAGTGAGCTACAACAAAACATTAGATACAATAGAAAGGAGAGGAATAATTGAGAAAATGGAGCACATTGTTGATATATTGTCTTATATTCCAAATAGAAATACGATTAGAGAAAAAAGAAATGACAATAAGAGAGAAACAAACAAACAAACAAACAGTAAAAAAATAGCCAGAATGATAGATAATAATTTACGTAAATAAACATAGATAGATAGATAGATAGATAAATTAGAGAAAGAAGGAGCGGCAATGAAAGAAAAAGGGAGTAAAAGAAAAATTGCAATATTGCGAAAAGAAAAAAACAAACATCGAAAGAGGAAATAGAAGAAAATCTGATGCACAAAATAGAAAGGAAAAGAATGAAAAAAGGAGAAACGGAAAATAGAAAAGAAATATAACTGAGAAGATATATTTTTAGTTGTTTCTTTTTCAATTTGATAAATAAAAAACAAAGCAAAAAATGAATTAAAAAATAGAAGAAATGAGAATACATTCAAATGCACGAAAGAAAGAAAGAAAGAAAGAAAGAAAGAAAGAAAGAAAGAAAAATAACTAGAAGCAAACAGAAAATTATATACGTAAATGAAGATAGATAGATAGATAGATAGATAGATAGAACACAATGAGAAAGAAGAAAAGAGAAGGAAATAAAGAGAAGGTAAGAAAAATCGTAGTAAAAAAAAATAGAAATAGAAAATAAAAGAGAATCTGATGAATGAAAAATAAGTAAACAGAATGAAAATAGGAAAAAAATAAAAAATAAAAAAAGAATTATAAGTGAGAAGATATTCTTTTACTTATTTCTTTTTCAATTTAATAAAAAAAAGAACTTAATGAATAAAAAGAAACAGAAAAATAAGATAACATTCAAATATAAGAAAGAAAGAAAGAAAGAAAGATACGAGAATTTGAAGAAATCAAAGAATATTTGAATTCCATAAAACCTGGGAAGAAAGAAATAAACGAAACAACGAGACGAAAAAAATGTGAAAAATCAAATTAAAAATAATCTAAATTGTTAAATATGCAACAATAAATACATTAAAAATTAGAAACACAATACGAGAAAAAAAGAAAGAAATAATCAGTTGGTGTAAAAACAGATCCGTAGCGGACAATTCAGCTGTCCGAATATGACACGAGATGACAAAGGGAAAGTTAGAGAGAGAGAAAGAGGAAAGAGAGGGAACGTGTGTGTGTGTGTGAGAGAGAGAGAGAGGAGTTAGAGAGAGAGAGAGAGCGTGTGTGCGAGTATTAGAGATAGAGACAGAGAGAGAGAAGAGAGAGAGAGAGTGTGTGTGCGTGAGAGAGAGAAATATTCAAACGACAAAAGACAGCAAGAAAAAGAACAACAACAAACAAAAAAGAAAATTTTTAAAAAAAGAAATTGCCCCAATTATTATACTGTCGTGTCATTTAATAAAAAAAGCGTCGTTTGATTGCGGGCAAGTCGTATTTCTTTGCACGCTCGTGTGGTTGTGCGGAGAGCTTCGGGTTACGTGCTCTACTTGGTTCTATTCTTGAGTATTTCAACCTGATATGGCGATTTGAGGAGATCACGTACGAATCCGACCGGTCACGTACGATGCCATACAGCATTCGATTTAGGGAACAGATCGATATAAATCGACAGATTACTAGAGAGGTTATCAATGGAAGAGAAAAAAATGAAGGAGCGAAAAAATGGAATGACATTAGAATGACATTATTAGGTCTCAGAAAAAAAGGCACTTTTCTGAGTGTAAAACGTAAAATCCGATATGGAGTCGACAAGATGTCAGGAAGTAAGTTAAGTTAGCAACTGTCGTCGAGGGTGACCCGAAGGCCCCCTTTTTAATAGAAACTACACCGAGGTAAAGGTGAGGGCGCTACTCCTTTCCCTGGATTGCTCCACTTTACCATTGATCTGCATCTTATAATACTGAGTGTTAAGCAAGGAGGCATCAAGTATCATTTTTGAGTCTTTGGTATGACTCGACCTGGGATTGAACCTCAGTCTCCCGGTGAACACTCTAACCGTTATGCCAAATGAAAAATAATTTTTGATAAAATAAAAACGTACTTTTAATGCTAAAACCCTTGATTTCGGTGATAAACTACTCCTGTAACCTACTAAACTGCTTCTATACCTTGTTGGAGGGGGTTAGAATATGTTGATTTCATCCCCTCTAGAGGAGTAAGTGCCCCTCTCATAAAAAGAAAATCTTGTGTTTGTATTTACCCAAACTTTCAGCAGGTCATTACTTAAACAGTGTTTAACAGGATTAAATTCAGTTTTCCTTTTCCTAGAGTAGTTGCTCTACCAAGGTTTAAGAGCCAAGTCTTTTTTACAATTTACTTAGAAGCTGCTGGTAGACAAGTTAAATGCATACCTTTCCTAAGGGTAAGTGGAGGTGCCCGTGGTGTAGTCGTTATCGTCGTAGGGAAATGAACACGGCGACTCGAGTTCAAATCCTGGACGAGACTGATTGCGTTTAACATAGCACTAATACCCTTGGGAAAGGTATGAATCCAATTATTCTCCCTCCAGCTATGGGTAAATAGTAGGACAGACTAGGTTTTTCAGCCTTGGACAGGCAACTAGTCTAGGAGAAGGAAAACTCTGAATTCAAGCCTGTTAAACTCCGCTTAAAAATTGACCTTGTGTCATATCCTGCCCGAGCGGAGGGGTTGGGTAAATAGTACCTTTCCTAAGGGTAATAGCGCCATGTGAAATGCGAAGACTCTCGTCTGTGATTTGAAAACGGATCGGCGTAACCATTTCCAACGACAATAACCATTGCTCCTAATTATAACAATAAACTGCATCTGATTGTATTCCATTTCCGGAGCTTTGGAGAATGTGGAGTATCCCGTGGTGTAATGGTTATCGTCGTAGGAAATGGACACGGTGACACGAGTTCAAATCCTGGACTAGACTGATTGCATTTCACATAGCACTAATACCCTTGGGAAAGGTATGAATCCAATTATTCTTCCTCCAGCTATGGGTAAATAGTAGGGCAGACTAGGTTCTTCAGCCTTGGTAAGGAAACTAGCGGAGGGGTTGGGTAAATACAAGAATGTGGAGTATCCCTTGATTTCTATTACTTTCTAAACCAGAATTGTGGTGTCACATAACGGTACCAAATAGAAGGTTGTACTGTTACTGCACGAAAAAGGACGTTATAACATTACAAACCAAATGTACAGTTTTAATCTCGTCGTGGGAAAAGTAAACGAACTCACAAAACTCTGCCTAAGTTCATGAACACAAAAGTTTATTCGCTGCTACACTTTTAAGGAAGTTTGTTGGGGAAAAGAAATAGAGTATGATAGCGGAGTCGATTGCATTACCTGGACAAAGAGAAACAACATGTGATGTATTTTTGTATTTTTGTTGTTTTTTTTTTTTCAACACATGATCTTGTACTTTTGTCTTTTCTTTCGGTTCTTCTACTGTCTTTTTGTGTTCTTTTTTCCTCTGTTTTTCTTTCTTTTCTATCTTCTTCTGTTGTTGTCTTTCCTGTTGTTTCCTCGTATTTTCCTCTTTCTGCTTTTTTGTCGTTGCTTCTATTACCATTTCGCTGTTGTTTCATGTTCTTTTTTAACACTATCACCTCTTCTTTCCTTCTGTTTTTATTTCTCTTACGAACCAACGTGTTGTTTGTATTATATTTTTTAGTCATCCGGCTGTAGATTCGTTTTTCATCTTTATTATTAGGCTCCTTTTGTTTCCTTTTCTTCGTCTAGTGTTTTTTCTTCTTCTTTGTACTTTCTTTCTGTATTTTCTTTCCTTTTTTTGGTTCTTCTCTTGTGTTTTCTTTTTCTTCCTTTTTCTACTATCTTTTTACTTTTTTCTTTTTTCTTTCTTTTCTGTCGGTTTTTCTCCGTTTTTCTTTCTCTCTTCTGTTTTCACCTTTGTATGTATCTTACACTAGTTCGTCATATCGGGCGTGGACTGTTTACAGAACCAAATAGAACGTTGTACTGTTACACACCAAATGTACAGAAGTGGTAATGACTCTATTACTTCGTCTTAAGTTGTTGTCGGACTCTGTTTGTTGTATTGTCATCTGCTGATTCATGCAGAAATATACATATATATACTGGATACATACTGACGCAATAAATAAGGACGCAGTGACAAAGACGCAAGAAGACTTCTTTACAATATTTTACCTCTCACTTTATTGCAAGAGTTCGAAAGGGTTGTTCAAGGGTTGCATGTGAGAGGGAGCTGGAGACCGAATATAAACTGTAATTTCTTGACCCCACGGTTATTACCGTCACGTTGTGTCTTTCGCGTTCTTTAGTGCTGTTCAACCGGAGGCATAGGGCCCACTGCTGGATACTGGCTTTCTTTATTGCATCTTATCAGCATCTTCTCTGAACCCCAAACTCCATCGGGGTTTCCGAGGGCCCCCTCGGTCGGGTGTGGCTTTCCCTACGACATCTGGTCTCTAGCTGTCTGAAATTCTACTGGCAACTACTTCTTGGACTCGAACTCAACTGAGTTAAATAATAATTCAACGCCCACATGATCGCCCACTGGATCTTTGAAATCGAATGTTTAATCGTCATCAAGCGGAAATAACTGTCATGCAGTTCAGAGGTTACTTTCTTCCGGTGCATCAGTCTGTATTGGCACAGTGGGACCTTCACCTTGTCCCATATTATAAGCCTTAATCCGCCCACGCGATCTCTTTCGATTACTGGCCATTGGAATGTGTCACATCCTTCCGGTGCATCACCTTGGAATAGCATTTTTTGGGGCCGGGTCGAAGATCAAAACACAACATGTTGTCACCTCGGCCAAGGAAAAGTGAACGAACATACAAAACTCTGTCTTCACTAACACAAAAGTTTATTCGCTACTACACTTTTAAGATAGTCGTCGGGAGAAAGAAACATAGTATGAAAGCTGAGTCGACTGCGTTATCTGGACAAAGAGAAACATATTATGAGGAGAGAAAGCGAAGGCAGACACAGACCTTGAATTTTCTTTCTGATTTTCTGTAAGTTCTAACGTGTTTGTTCACTGGTTTCGTTTTAACAGATTCGCTCTGGTGTGAGTCTCTTTTTCGGAGCCAACGGTAAAGTGGGGGCCGTAATCTTCCTCTGTCTTTACATCTTAGTGGCTGATGTTCAACTGACGTCTTTACCTCGTCATGTATCCCAGCTACCTCTTTCAAACCCGGTGTTGGAGAGAGGATAGATTCGTTTTAATGGTTCCACACCAGTGCAGAAAATTCGGGACCTCCAGGGTTTTTTCAAGTCATTTTTAATTACAGTAGTCATCAACCGTGACTATGCTTTGGCCTGACTTAACAGAGGTCAGCTGCTCGTTCATAGACTATTTTCGCTTTTTTTAATCACTTTTTCTTCTCTCTGCGTACAGTGTAAGTTTATATTAATATTTTAATGCTGTTATTTTTCAGGGATATTTTTGTATATGTTTGGTTAACGGATTATATAACCTCTAAGTAATATATGATATCAAGTATTCCTATCTAATATATCAAGTATTCCTATCCAATATAAATAATTTGCAAAAAAATCTGTTTGACCCATTCTGGGGTTCTGCGGAGTGTTGAGTATCCTTTCGTTTCCATTATTCCCAGATCTAATCTTGTCCTGAGTGGTAGTACTTGTTAGGAGTCCACCTATAGATTGTCAAATGAATCCATTTGTATAAATCTATGCATGAATCTATTTGTATAAGGTAGAAATAGTTGATACCATAGAGCTGTCAAAATCATTTTTCTTAAGAATTGTTACTTGAATCTCTAAATGCTTATTAAGGGTTATTATTATTATTTTTACTCATTGAGAGTCTTTCACATCAAGGTTAGCTAATGGTCTTTCACTGGAGTTTGAGTGACAGCAAGTCTTCTCAAGTCTCCAAGACTCTTCTCAGTATTCTTACTAATCTCAATAATGCAGAAGTTTCGATGGTCTCCTCTCGTTCTATGATAACCAAGTCCTCCAGTCGTTGTATCAATCCTTAAGTGACTGTGCCAAGAGCAGCCATTACAATTGGTATCATCCTCACTTTCATGTTCAACAAATTTTTAATTTCCTTGCAAGGTCCAGCTATGTATCCTTCTTTTCACTTTCTTTCAATTTTACTCTGTGATCAACCAGGACAGCAAAGTTCACAATTCTTCAAGTTCTCCTTTTTGTTGATAATAAAGTCTGGTCGTCTGGCCGAAATTAGGTAATCCTTATGTATGTCAAAATCCCTGAAGAGTTTGTGGTCACATTTTTCATGACAGATGCTGGGTTGTGCATATACCGTTTGTTCGTATTATTATTATTATTATTATTTATTTTGTTTATTTATTTATTTAGAGAAAAAGCTAAACAAAAATAGCAGCAGAATGTTACGAGCATTATTGGAAAAAATCCTGGGAGCAACATCACTCAAAACAGTTATACGGACACCTACCACCTATCTCTAAAAGTATTAAAATAAGACGAACAAAGCATATGAAACACTGCTAAAGAAGCAAAAACGAAATCATCAGTGACGTTGTCTAATGGATCTCGTCACATGGACGTGCCAGTGTTGGACGACCACGAAGAACGGGGGGTGCCCGTAGTGTAATGGTTATCGTCATAGGAAATGGACACGGCGAAACGAGTTCAAATCCTGGACGAGACTGATTACATTTCACATAGCACTAATACCCTTGGGAAAGGTATTAATCCACTTATTTTCCCTCCAGCTATGGGTAAAATAGCAGGGCAGACTAGGTTCTTCAGCTTGGTGAGGCAACTAGTCTACGAGTAGGAATTCAAACCAGTTCAACTCCGCTTAAAAAATTGACCTTGTATCATATCCTACCCGTGCGGAGGGGTCAGTAAATATAGACCACAAAGAACATACCAGCAACACCTGTCTGAAGACGGGATGTAGTCTAGAAAACCTACCGGGAGCGATGGATGACTGGGATGATTGGTGAAAGAGGATCAGGGAAATCCGTGCAAGCTTCGTGACCAGATGATAATTATTATAATTCATTGAGAGTTGTTTTTTTTACACCTGCGCTTGTTGGTGGTCTTTCACTGAAGTATGAATGACAGCATATCTCCTCAAGTTTCCCGGACTCTTCTAAATATTCAAGCTGATCTTAACAATGTGGTGGTGTAGATGGTCTCAAGTCTCCCACAGATTTTTAATTCCTCCAGTCTTCTGTCAAAGCGTTTCTGGACCTTTCTAAGCACAAAATCTACAACTAGTATCACCGGATTCCTCAAATTCCACGTTTATTCTTCAGTTCTCAGGCAAAGTCTAGGTATTTGTTTATCTTTCTCTTTCTTCTATTTCCACTCAATGATCCGCCAGAACGTCAAAATCCCCTAGACACCAAGTTTTCTTTTTTTTCTTGTTCATTAACCTCAACTTCTTCCAGCCAAACCTTGGGGCAGTGAGCGATGAGCATGGAGAAAGATTCCACCAAGACATTACGAAGATGGAGAGCAACTATCAAGGAAAATGGAACCCCGACATGATGGGAGACTTCTGCTGGATGCTCTTGCGTGACATCCCGGAGGCAAAATACATTAGATCTTCTAAGAAAACACACTTTTGACAGTCTGTGGTACTATGAATTGTGTAATTGTGTCATCCAAGTATATTGATTCAATCAGTGTTCTTTATCTATCCTGTTTTATCTGTTATAAGCTGCTGCAACTCTTGAAATATGCACATATATTCTCTGTTTATACTAAAATGAGACTATTTAAAAGCCAGAAAACTAGAGGTGATAGAGCAAAACTATTTATGAATTTGAATTCAGTACACCCAAATTCACAAAAAAACACCTATCCCCATTCTTGCCTCAGACTAAAAATTTATTTTTGTAAACCAGTGTATTAAGTCTGGGCTTCCGGATATGAATAGATGATCTATTTGTATCTGAAAATCCCAGAGAAATTTCTTTATCTCATTCTTTATGATGGATTCTGGTTTGTGCATATACCATGATCAAATTTAAATCTCTTGCACAATTCCTTGTAAATCACCTTTCCCATCCAGTCACATTCGTCTTATACTCTTTTTCAGCTTGTTTGCTTCATTCGACTGGTATGTAGTTAACTGTTTCGTCTCTTTCTGTTATATAATTACGGAATAATTTTTTTTTATATTAATCATTTTCCGTTAATTATATTTTATCATTCGGTTTGGTTGGACTTTGAACTATTCGGCTCTTAGTGCAGGTGCACACACATTGAGTATAGTTCACGCTTACGTGCAGAGGATATGACAATCACAAATGTCATAATAAAACCCCCTGATAGTAAATGTGACTGGGGTGTGAATGACGTCAAGCCCGGAAGCGATGGGCTGAAAATTTGGTGATTTTGAAAAAGAGTTAGTTGAGTTCCGATTCTGGGCCGGGCCAGGCCAGCTGAAGGCTACAGGATGCGCAGCGCGTTTATTGGGTCAGAGAGTACAGTCAACATAGTAAAAATTGTGTCTCTCTCTCCTCGCGTCGAAAAACTAAAGTCAAGGAGTTAATAAACGTTTCGTACCTGAACAACGGAGAGTCGCCAGTGTTTCATATTTCCCTGCATCTGTTTATTTGTATAGTTGTATCATGGCTATACTACATTTCTCTATATAACATAAACTTTCTCTTTTGTTGCGTATTATCGATTTTCGCTTTAATACAATTGGTTTTTGTGGTGTTATTGAACAAGTCCTAGTGGCAACACTCCACAAAGCACCAACTATACGGCTACCTGCCTCCCGTCACGAAAACTATCCAAATTAGACAAACCACACACGCAGGACACTGCTGAAGAAGCAGAGACGATCTCATAAGTGATGTACTCCTATGGACCCCCACATATGGCCGAGCAAAAGCAGGACGACCAGCTCGAACATACATACAGTAGATGTGTGAGGATACGGGATGTAGCCCTGAAGACCTGCCGCAGGCGATGAAACATAGGGAGAAGTGGCAAGAGAGGGTCAGGGATATCCGTGCAAGCGGCGCGACATGATAATTATTATTATTATTATTATTATTATACTCTGAGTGATTTAAGTCCAGCGTCTTTCATTTGCATTTGAGGGAAAGCTATTCTCCTCAGAACTCTTTTCGGTATTTTGGCCAATCTCAACACTGTTCAATTTGGATGGTCTCAATTTTTCCTCCTATTTCCAACTTTTACAGCCCCCTCTTTAAGCTTCTAAGGACCGTTCCAAGAGCTCCAATTGCAATTAGTGTCAGCGTCACCCTCATGTTCGACAACTTTCTTAGTTCTCTGATAGCCCAGTCGGTTGGGGCAGATGAAAACACTGACAGCATCACTAAAGAGGGGATAAGAATCCTCCAACGAGTGTCCTAGATATGACACTAAACTATCTGATGGTAAAGCTTCAGCAATGCTGACGCTGTGGGGAACGCGGAGTACCCCTTCATTGCCATCGCTCCCAAGTCCACTTTGATCAGGAGTTGTAGGACCTGATAGGGTACTATCTATGATCAAATAGAACAGTTTGACATTTAAACTATGTTCTTAACATACGCCTAACTGAAATGTTTGAAATAATACTGTTCATATGTATAGAAATGGATTTAGCATTAAATAACCTACAATGGTTGATGTGCCATAAAACCAAACCAAATCCTTTGTCGTCAGATTAGGTCAAAGTACATGTCTTTCTTTTCGTTGTCTTTGATTTTCACTACTATTAGGATAAACTGGTCTAGTGGGTAGAGTGTTCGCCAATAGTCCGGGAGACCTGGGTTCAATCCCAGGTCGCGTCATACCAAAGACTTTTAAAATAGTTCTTGATACCTCCTAGCTTAACACTCAACAATATAAGGCACGTATCAAAGGTAAAGTGGAGGAATCCAGGGAAAGGAGTAGCGCCCTCCTCTATACCTCGGTGTAGTAGCTATTGAAAAGGGAGCCTTCTGGTCGCCCTCGATTACGGTTACCAACTTCACTTACTTACTTATTATGATTATTTACTTGAATCCATGAAATTATTCTTTTAAATATTTTATTATACTTGAAACCATATTAGAATTGATTATTATTAAACTTGAATAGTTAATTGAATCCGTATAATTGTATATAAATTATCAGTATTAAAGAGGAATACATATGATACAGCTGCGTGGAACTATCGTTCGGTCCGGCACCAAATGTAACACTATACTTGGGTACAGTACTACTGAAACAATATCTTAGCACGACACCACTGTAACAATATTGCGGTCTCCGATACCCAACGGCGATACAAGCACCAAATGTAAAACCATTGTGCACGACCACTTTTGCGGTACTAAATATAATAATAATAATAAATGGTCCTCTCCTGGGTACAGCGCTAAATATGATACTTTTGTTATCACGGTACTTTTACTTTGGTCTTATTCTGGAAACGGCACCAAATGCGTTTGCAGGTAGTTTATTTATCAATCCCTTCTGTGCCCACGTTGTGTTTAAAAGGTCCACTGATGAGGACGGACACACTCCACCATGAACTTTTTCTGAGGGTCGGGGTGATTCGTTGGAACGAGTTGCTTAGGTGTTGGTAACTAAAAGATAATAAAAACCTCTCCGTTAACAATTAACAATTATTTATTGAAACACAATGATGTAAAATATATACAGAGAAATTGTCGCATTTGTTGTGTTTGAGAGGCAGACAATTAAGGTATGTGGCTGCTGCAGTTTTCCTATCTTACTCAATTTTTCGGGGTGTGAAGCATTTGCTGGAGAGGCCTTAGTTCTTGGAGAGATCTATTTTCTTATTCTTTTGTCTTTAGTGTGGACATCAGATGTCTTCTCTCATCTAACCCTAAAAATCTATTTTTATAGAGAATTCCCCTCGAAATAAACCTTCCCGATTGGCTAACAAATCATATATCATTTTCTATACAGTTATAGCTTTTTGACTGGTCAGCCAATCAAATGCCCTGATCTACGTCTGTGAGAAGAATATTCTCTCTACGTATCAGATTTTGTTAGGTCATCCAATCATGATATGATCTTTTAACCTCAACAGGTGGGTAAGAGACGTCATGATTTAAATTGGGTCAAAGCACTGAAAAACTTCGAAGAATGTTTACCTTTGGTTTTAACAATCTAAAAGTTCAGTTAGAACTGACCTTTAAAATTGACTTTATATAAGTATATGTTTTTTTTTATTTTGTTATAAAAGGAAAATTATATTTTCCTGAATAAAAATGTATTATACTCTCCGTAAGTTTTTAGCGTCAGTGAATATCTTATATTGTCATCGCTGAGTGCAAGCAAATGTTTGTAGAAAAAATGAAAAAGCGCAATTTTATAAAATGCTATGAAATATTGTTTTAGCATCAATATACCAATAAGAATTTCGTAAACTATTTAACCAAATGAATTGGTTTGATGAATGTCGGTTTCTCTTGCACATGACGGCACAGTCAAACTTAACATCAACTCACTATCCAAAAAAGGTTCAACTTATGGTAGCTCATTTATGCGATAGGACAGCTACTCCCATATGGTAGGGTAACCCCAAAAGCTAAATATACCTGTAGCAAATCCTTGAAAGAATCATTGTACCTCAGTTTGATGATAACCCATAGTCTTTACTTTAATTTTAATCGATTGGAATGCCCAACTCATCAGAGCGTATACAGTTGAGAAATATATGCAACTTATTTTCGATAGTCCCGTGAGTATTGAGGATCTTAACCTTACAAAACCTCTGTGCAATATTTTAAACCATAAAGTGTGATAAAAAATGTCCCCTGTTCAATCACATGTAGAATTGGCATTGGTTCCCCAAGAAAAAAATGCGTAATAATTCCCGGATAAATAGGCAGCAGTAGAATGTGTCATTTGTGCAAAAGATAGCTGAACTAAATATTGTCATCTTCGTCTACAATATAAATGTACAAACGTTGTTTTTTGTTCGTTTGTTTTTACGTTTTTGCTTTTGTTTTGTTTTTGTTTTTGTTCTTTCTTTTTTATTGTTTTCTTTTGTTTTTTGTTCTTTGAGAGGAGAGGTGTTTTGTTTTTCTTAAGATTGTGATTATGTGCAGGATATTGATAAACGTGTTGAAGAATATTTTATTTCTTGCAACACTTTGTCGTGAATTGCCTTCCTTATAATGTCGCCATTGAAATACACATTATTGATTGTTTTTTGGGGCATTTTTTTGTTTTGTCTTGTTTTTTGTTTTCTTTTCTTTTATCTATCTGTACTCACAATTGTATAGCACGTAAAAATGTTTCATTTAGTCTTGGCAAAAATCTACAAAGACATTGTATGAGTAAAGTCAATTTTCTTTCAAGAAGAAAAAATGTTGATGATTAACTTCTGAGTGTGTATGCACACACACACACACACACACACACACACACACACACATATATATATATATATATATATATATATATATATATATATATATATATATTAACTGAAATGAACAAATAGTTCTCAGAATGATTTCACGAGATTCAGGAAGCGCTCAAACACAGACAAGTAAACCAAGCGAAAATCTATGAATAAATAAATGTCTACTCACTTTCACATGACAGTCGACGGTCTCATTACTCATTACTATTATGTAATGTATTTTTACAAAGAAATCTAGCATGTATATATATATATATATATATATATATATAGGGAGAGAGAGAAGGATAGAGACAGAAAGAGAGTGTCACGAGCAAAAATGATAAAACGAATAGGAATATTTTTTGTGGTTATGTATATTTTTATTGTCCTCAAATATTTTCGATATTGGCTCATCATCAGGAGAAAATTTTTGTGAAGATAGAAGGATAGATATGAACAGAAAAAGCAAAGAAAAACTAAAATTGTATAAGAAAACTGGTGGACTCGCTGCCGTTTAGAATTAGTATAAAGAATTATGTGTTTTATAATAAAGGGTGACGAAAAATATCCTATTGGTTTGGTCAGTGAAAAAAAATTATTGAACAAGTTCTTAATGTTTTCGAATATTCTAGAAATTTCTTCTGGGAAAAAATGTTGAAGAGTTTGTTTTTATTTTCTCGGAAGTTTGAAAGTGTTCTTTTCGTTTGAGTTTTTTTTTACGCTTAAGCAAAATTCAGAATGTTAAAGAAGTTTTCTTTTCTTGTGACTTAGTTAATCAATTTAGAGAAACTAATGGCAACTCTTTTGGGTTCCAGGAAGTCTGGGGTCTCAGCAGGATTTCGGTAAGTATACAGGACTTACTTTTTAACGAAGCGTCCATTTTTTGAAAATGCCAACGTCTGTTTCCACTATCCCTGGTTTGTTTAAAAAGAAAGGGAAGGTTCCAAATGAAACTCGAAATAGTTAAAAGATTCTCTTTATTGCAAATGAATTTCATTTGGTTGGTTGGTTGGTTGGTTTTCATGGAATATCAACCTTTGTAGTTATTTAACGCCAAATCAATTCTTATGTAAATAATCAGTTCAATTTAAAACAATTCAGTTTAGCATGAGTACACAGTTTAATTGTCAAAAACATTTCTATTTCAAACTATTTAGTTTATTCAAGCAGTTATATATGACAATTCAATTTAGTGTAAGTACAGTTTCAATGTAAAAAAAACAGTTAAATTTCAAACAATTCAGTTTAGCGTAAGCAATGGCAATGAAGGAGTATTCCGCGTTCCCCAAAGCTCCAGCATAGCTGGAACGTCACCGTCAGATTGTTTAGTGTCATATCCAGGACACTCATTGGGGGTGGGGTCTTACCCCTCTGCAGAGAAGCAGACGGTGTATTCTACAGTCCAAGCAGACTGGGCAATAGTTGAATCGGATAAAATACTTATCTCGCAGTTAGTGTTAGATAGCTTAGCTTGGTTACTTGGTTTAATGGCATATCACGTCCTGTGGTTTATTTAAAGCCAAATATTAATGTGTGTATAATTTGTCGGCGAATAGTTTGATGTAAAATATTTTCATGTATCAAGGTGTTGCCTAGCCATATGGAGATGCATGCAGAATCATAACAACACAATAAAGACGAGCGACACATGTCTTAGAAAAATATACCTCTCAGTTTATTTGAAAGGTTTGTGTGTGAGAGGGAGTTGGAGACTGAACAGAACTGCAACATATTGACCTCCCTACTCAAATGGCCATCAGCGTTTCTTTCCCGTTCTCCAGGGTTGCTCAACCGGAGGCCTGGGGGCCCTGCTCTCTGCTGGGTGCTAGCTTTTTCTACCACGTTTTGTCTCCAAACTAACTGACTTCCTGTCTTCACCGAGTCATATAATAGTTCAATCGCCCACTCAATATCTCCCCATAACTTGCCATAGGAATATGCACTTCCGCGTCTTTGGAATGGCATGTTTGATCGTCATCAAGCGGAAATAACTGTCATGCAGTTCACTGGTCACTCTCTTCCGGTGCATCAGTTTGTGACTGTACCGTGGGATTTTAACCCTGTCCCATATTGTCAGCCAAGCTCGCCCACGCCAATGGAATATGCACTTCCACCGTCTTTGGAATGGCATATTTGGCGGGGTCGGAGGTCAATATACAACAAAGGAATGTTCAGTTTCTTACTTTAACGACGTATCAGCCTTCTTGTGTTTTATGATAAAAAAACCATCCATCCTAGAAGACGGACAGCAGTGATATTATTTGACCTATTGCTAGGGAGATAAAGGGCTTTAAGGTTTTCCGAAGTTTACGTAATATTACGACTGGAGTTCAAACTGGCTTACTTCGAAACCGCTGTCCAGCACTATAGCCACTACACCAGAAGGACTCATCCCGTTTATCAAAAAACTGCAAGGGCACAAAAAAAAAATTAATTAAAGATTTTACTGCTGCGGTGTATGCTTTGTAAATGATTCTTTTTTGTTGGTCTATCTTTATATTCTTTATACATATTTACTGCTTTGAGATAAGAAATTACTCCGATGATTTCAACGTTTTCCGTCATTTTCTTAACATCATTCTTTAAATCAATAATTTCTTACAGGTTTTAGCTATGTGGATTCAGTCAACATGTGTTTCACTGCTTAGTAATGGAGTACGATGTTAAATTGCGCCTTTTTATTTGTTGACCGACTCCCTTGATCCCCTTTCCCTTGAAAAGAAATTGTGATTTCAAAAATTTAGACGATATTTTTGGCGTAATTATTCTGACGAGCATCTCTTCATATATGGATCGATGATCCATCTTTTGGCGACTCAGAATCTCCTTTTGTAATTTTAGAACACTCGTTATTTCTAGTTTATATCCAATAATTATTAGTGGATATAAACTAGGAATAACGAAAGATTAGAGAGATTGATTTTAACGACATATCAACCCTTCTTGGGTTATTTTATGCCAAGTAACTGGAAAACCATATTATAGGTTATTTGGATTCACATTTTTTGTGTAATTGTTTTACACGCGGTCTTATCGAATACAAATAATTTTAAATAGATCTATTTGATCCATGGTTTGGATCCTAACAGATCCATTTGATCAATAGATAGGAACTTAACAGATTGATTCAATCCATAGATATGACCCTAACAGATCTGTTTGATCCATAGTTTAGACCCTAACAGATCTATTCGTTCCACAGATAGGACCCTAACAGATCCATTTTATCCATAGATGGGGCCCTAAAATATCTATTTGATCCACAAATAGGACCCAAACATATCTATTTGATCCATAGATGGGGCCCTAACATATCTATTTGATCCACAGATAGGACGCTAATATATCTAATTAATCCATAGTTAGGACCCTAAAACATCTGTTTGATCCATAGATATGACCCTAAAAGATCTATTTGATCCATAGTTTAGACCCTAACTGATCTATTCGTTCCACAGATAGGACCCAAACATATCTATTTAATCCATAGATAGTACCCTAACAGATATGTTTGGTCCATAGTTTAGACCCTAACAGATTTATTTGAGCCACAGAGAGGACCCAAACATATCTATTTAATCCATAGATAGTACCCTAACAGATATGTTTGGTCCTTAGTTTAGACGATAACAGATTTATTTGAGCCACAGATAGGACCCTAACACATCTAATTGATCCATTGTTAGGACCCTAAAACATTTATTTGATCCATAGTTTAGACCCTAATAGATCTATTTGATCTATATGTGGGACACAAACAGGTACTACATTTTCGGATGAGAGTGGACCTTGAGAGTATTGGCAATGAAGGTGTACTCCATATTTACCATCTTTACAGAACTGGAGCCTCAACATCTGAAGCAGTTACCAGGATGCCTTTTTTTCGGGATAATCTAACCTCTCTGTAGAGAATAGAGTTAGTGTATTCTAAGGTTTATTGACTGGTCTGTTTAGGTTTTAGTGGAAATGTTTTGGAAATTTTTACACACTTCTATAAAATGATTCTACCAATTTTATTATGTCGACTACGTTCTCTCCTATTTGCATATATTCGGTGTGAACTTCGAGCTTGTTATTTTTCACACCTCTACAAAACGTGGTGTTTATCTGTGTGAGAATCGAAAAGAAATACCTTTGTACCTGGCTGTAGTAATTCTTTGATCCTCAAAATCGGTAAAACGAAAAAGAAAAGAAAAAAGAGGTGCCCGTGGTGTAATGGTTATCATCGTAGGAAATGGACAGGACGAGACTGATTTCATAACACTAATACCCTTGGGGAAGGTATGAATCTAGGAGAAGGAAAAACTCTGAATTCAAACCTGTTAAACTCCGCTTAAAAAAATTGACCTTGTGTCATATCCTGCCCGAGCGGAGGGGTTGGTAAATAGTACCCTTGGGGAAGGTATGAATCCTATTATTTTGCCTCCAGCTATGGGTAAATAGTAGGGAAGACTGGGTTCTTCAACCTTGGTGAGACAACTAGTCTACGAGACGGAAAACTCTGAATACAAACCTGTTAAGCTCCGCTTAAAAATTGATCTTGTGTCATATCCTGCCCGAGCGAAGGGGTTGGTAAATATGGGAGAAAAAAGAGCAACAATTCGGTGCTTGTTGAGTTTCCATTCTGTTGCATTTACGCCCCCTTTGAAGTCACCTGCAAATCTTGTCACGGTTTTTTTGCTGAGCTTTTGGCCATAAAAACAAATAAAGTGGAGGTGAATTTGAAAATACTTTCTGTTAACGACGGGAAGTCAGCATCTAAATCGATTGATTGATTGATTTTAACGGCATGACAACCGGTCTGGTGATACTGTATGCCTCTAGGTTAAGGTATAGCACTCGTTCTACATTTATATATACACTTTTGCTGGACTTGCTTCATAGGAGCTTTTGCACACAGTCATATGATATCAAGTATTTCAATCTAATTTGCACGTGTTTGCATAGTTTCTGCAATTCCTATCAATCTAATTCTAGTTATTTGTGTGCACACAGTTATATGGTTTCAAGTTACCGAAGATAAATCTTGGTAAATAATTATAGTTACAAGTAACTTATCTAAATACGAATAATTTACTGTTAATATGGTATCAAGTAAGTAAAGTTGGCGCCCGCAGTCGAGGGTGACTCGAAGGTTCGCTTTTTGATAGCTACTACACCGAGGTGTAGGTGAGGACACTACTCCTTTCCCTTGATTTCTCCACTTTACTCTTGATCCCTACCTTATAATGAAGTGTCAAGCAAGCAGATATCAAGTGCCATTGTTTTAGTTTTGGTATGACTAGATCTGGGATTGAAGACCGCTCTACTAGATCATTGGTGAACACTCTACCCACTAGATCAATTGTCATTGGCATAATGGTTAGTTTGTTCGCCAATGGCCCGGAAGATCTGGGCTCAATCCCAAGTCAAGTCATACCAAAGACTCAAAAAATGGTACTTGATGCTATCTTGCTTTACACTCAGCATTATAAGGTACGTATCAAGGGTAAAGTGGAGCAATCCAGGGAAAGGGGTAGCGCGCTCCACCCACCTCGGTGTAGTAGCTATCGAAAAGGGAGCCTTCGGGTTAACATCGACTACGGTCGCCAACTTTACTTACTTACGAATGATTTTTAATCATATCTATTTGATTGTTAAATTGAACTCTCAATCCGGGTCAAAGTGGACATGGGAGTAATAACAATGTACGGGAGCCTCACGACTGGATATAGTTTAGTGAGGTACCATAGACACCCTTTTTTGAAGGGAAGAGACTTAACCCTTTATAGGGGATCCAATAGGCGTATCCTAAGCCTTACTGTCATAGTTTAGAACCAATCGAGCATTCTTCATCTCGGCTAATTATGGTGGTCGATGTGTTCAATTCTATAAAGCTCCGCGGTTACAAATTAGGCATAAACTTTTACGCACAGAATAATTAATCTGTCACAGAATAATTGATCTTTCTTTACGGTTATTCTTGACTTATTTTCGGTTGAAATTTGTTTATATTTTAGTGTATTAAATCTTATCTATTTTCCAGAATAGAATTAAAATTGAATATTTTGAACTTCGAAGTTATATCAACATTAAATCTAGTGATATGTTGACTTTTGAGCTATTGGTATCCAGGGAGAAATCTGTTTCGGTTTATTCTCATAATTTAGTTTTTTGTTCAATGGCATATCAATTTTCGTGAATTATTTAAAGCCAAAGACATAGTTCTAGAACAGAAGTGGTATTATTTAACCCATAGCTAGGAGAGTAAGAAAATTCATAATTTTTCTAAGGACGTTTATCCGAAGGTGAACGTAATAACCTGACTCGCTTATAACGATTCGACAGTCAAGCGTTTTAGCCATTACAGGGACACCCTCGGTTTATTCTTATGACTGATTGATTGGTTTTAATGGTATGTCAACCTCTCTGGGTTATTTTTTGCACAGAGGTTAAAAAATCACGAACATTGTGCATTTATATTTAAGTTTGCATTTTTGTGTAATTGTTTCTAAAGGTTTTTGTGGGGGGGGGGGTTAATAATATGTCAGAACCCCCAGGGATTGCTTTCTCAAGATTACTTTGTATCTTATTGATTATGTTTACATTTTATCTTTTGGTATAATTTTATTTCTCTCAAGAAAGACATCCATGTCGACATTTTCAAATAAATCCTCCATATTATTTGCATTGAAAAAAATGTTGTCTAATGAGCAAAAAGCTCCACATTATATGATAAAATGTTTAACAGTGAAGAGTATTTGACATGCTATACACTGTGGTTGTTCCTTTTGTTTGAGTATAAGGGAGGGCATAAGTCTTGAGTGAACAATATGCAATCGGGATATAGTGACTTCTTTCTTTCTGGATTTTCTGAAAACTGGTTTTCATTCTCCTTGGTTGTTTTTTTTTCTGAAAATGTTTATTGGTTGGGTCGGTTGGGTTTAGTGGTAGATCTACCATTGTAGATTATTCAATGTCAAATCCTATATATATATATATATATATATATATATATATATATATATATATATATATATATATATGAGTATTATTTGATCCAGTTAAACCGGAGTTAGGAGTAATTCCATCAGGGCAAAAAGCCATTCAACAGTGAACATTTAAATTTTCCTGGTAAAGAGCTCAATGTAACTGACATTACCGAGCAATAATTTCTTTAAGAAAAAACAAAAACCGCTGAATAAGTACCGTTAGTTTTTCCTTTTTTTTTTTTTTGGTGTTCTTGATTTATATCAAAACCCATAACAGGATGGAAATAAATTTATAATCCTAATGTGACCGGTTCTTGTTTTTTCTTAAAGAGAGTATATATATATATATATATATATATATATATATATATACTCTCTGTCGATAACATTCTTAAATGGTTGCGATCACTTTTTTACACATTGGTAAATCGTTTCACATATTGCTATATAATCGTCACAATTTAATATCAGTGATTTGTTTGCACACAGTTTGTTCTGTTTGACTCATAGACGGGACCTTATTAGTTATCACCATTCCGGGTCAGTGTGAACCTGGGAGCAATGGGAATCAATGGGTACTCCGCATTCCCCAATCCCCAAGTCTGAAGTCACACCATCAGTTTTTTTTAAATTCATATACAGAATATTCGTTCAAGTAGGGGTTCTAACCCCTCTGCAGAAATTAAGTCTGTGAATTCTTCTCCACCAGCCGACTATGCTAAAAAGAGTTTATTGTGTATATTATTATTCCAGCGTTGTGGCCATTTTATATTGAGAAATTTATTGATTTTCGGTTTTAAGTCAGTGCATGGAATTTTTACTTTTTCGGAGGCCATATCAAAAACTGACGTGACTGCCAAGTCAGCTTTTCCGTTTCTTGTATTATTCTTAGTTGAAATAAACATGTGTTCTCTTTCCAAAGAACTAATTTCCTTTAACTTCTCTAATTACTTTTATTAATTATTTTCTCCTCATCACGATTCAACTAGACCATTGCAAATTTTTATGACTATCATTATAATAGGCCACATAATCAATATGTAATATAAGTAAAATATTTGTCATGACTAACCCGATTATTTACGTCTTAATCGTAAACTTCTGTTTGTCTCTTGGTTCGAGATCGTGACATCAGTTGCGTTAGCGAGTTGAGAACATTGGAGCAGCGACCGACTGCAATCAACCAATTGAACTGAAGAAAGAAAGAAAGAAAGAAGTTAAACCAGTCAGAGCAATAAAAAAAGAAGATATCAAAAGAAAGTAAATATGAGTTTTAGAAAGAAAGAAAGAAAGAAAGAAAGAAAGAAAGAAGTTAAACCAATCAGAGCAATAAAAAGAAGAAATCAAAAGAGATGAGATATGAATTTTAGAAAGAAAGAAAGAAAGAAAGAAAGAAAGAAAGAATAACAATTTTACGAGTAGAAAAAGAGACCAGTAAAAAGACTGAAAACATTAAAAATCGTTTTCTATAATAGCGCCGTTGAGTGAAAGAAACAACCAAGACCGGAATTTAGCTGATAACACAAGATCAGATTTCTTTTAAGTGAATAATTCCGAAATCTCGTCTCTAAAAATGTTTAACGCGTTTAATATTAGGATCTAAGGAACCGAATTTGTAGATTTTAAGTTAATTCATACAGGTCCTTAGCGGCCCGGTAGAACGTTCTTTGTGGTCTGGTATTTGTCAGTGCCCTGATGATTGAGGAACACTGCTCTTATATGAAAGACCCATGTAAGAATATTTTTCTGCATACTGATAGTAACGATATATCTCGTTTTAGGTCTTTCAGGTTTGGTTTCTTTGTTTAATGGCATATCAACCTTTGTAGGTTATTTAAAGCCAAAGCTATTCTCCTAGAAGAACAGTAGTAGTACTATCTAACTCATAGCTGAGAGGATAAGGGGGTTCATAACTTTCCTAAGGGTATCTGCCTGAAAGTGAACGTAATAGCGCGACTGGAGTTCGAAATCGCCTACTACGATTCCGAAGTCCATCACTTTAACCATTACACCACACGGACACCACCAGGTCTTTCAGAAGTGTTCATAGAGAAATACACACCGAAATGATACATTTACCAATGTGTTAGTCTTTTTTCCTTTCCTAATCCTAACATGGTCGCAGGAAAAACCCTGCAGACAACTTCGATCAGCTTTGACTGCCCGAACAGAAAATTTAACTTGAGATATTCCAATCTCTGTCTGCTTCGACTAACATTTGCTATCTAAAGAAATGTAAAAATATTTTCAATTGAAAGAAAGAAAAAAAGGAAGAATACTTTGAATAATGGTTATCGTCGTATGAAATGGAGACGAAGTACTGGGTTCAAATCCTGGACGAGGATTCACCTCGGCCGAACGTCTTTGGAAAATGCATGGAGTTTTCTCTCCTACCACCTGCTATCGGTAAATAGAAGCTCAGATCTCGTCTTGATAAGACAACCTGTCTTGGATGTTGATTGATTTCAATGGTATGCCAAACTGTCTAGGGGTATTTTATGCCAAGAGGTTAGAGAATAACATTTTATGTACATTTGTATGTGTTTAGTTTTTTCAAATTTTTCCACACAGTCCTATCGAATACGAATTATTTTTTAATATATCTCTTTAACCCATAGCTCGGACCCTACCAGGTCTTTCTACTCTGGGTCAGAGTGAAGGAACCAGCGAGTAATTTCAATGAAAAGTTACCGCACATTCCCCAGATCTCCGCAACTGGAGCCTCAACGTCAAATACAATTTAGTCAAACCAAAGGCATATTTTTTTTTGGAGGGGAGAGTATTACATCTCTGCAGAAGGCACAATCCAGATATTCTAAGACTCACAGACTGGGCTTTAAACTCTAAATCCAAAACCAACTCAAATCTTTGTCCGCATCAACTAACATTTATTATCTACAGACAGCTAAAACCAAAATATTCCTCTGAGAGGATATGCGATTGACGATTATGAAGTGTATGTATGAAAGAACAAAAGTGACATAAACTAAAAGGAAAATAAATGAACAGCAAAATGACAACGAGAAATAGAGAAGAAAGATTCTTTGTAGGTTCACAATACAAAAAAAAATGATTATTTCGTCCGACCGGTTTTTCGTCAGCAATGATGCTGCTTTAAACTGCTATCGTTATAATACGATTAGCTTTGTGAGTGAATATAGGAAAAAGGATAATCCTTGTAATAATTGTCACCACCTGGTAAAAGCAAAGATAATCCCCCAACCGATTCTTGGAAAATAGGATGGAGGGGTTGTCTACTGAAGACGCTAGAAGGAAGGTATGTCTTCACGATAATAAGAACTTACCAAATTATGATTCATTGAGGACACACGGACACATTCTTAAAATTGCATTCACAACGGTTATGACGTCCTTCTCAAAGCAGGAACGAAAGTCTGTCTGTGGATGACGATATATATATATATATATATATATATATATATATATATATATATTTACTAATCTAATATCTACCAGCATTCACGGTACCAGAAAAAAAGAAAAAAAACCGCCAGGAACAAGAGATAAAATTATCTCGAATCACCGCCCGGGGGAAAAAGAAAAAATATTATAAGACAAAAAGAAAGAAAAGGCCAACCCCGTCACACCCCTTGAAAAAATCAAGAGATATGCAGTCAGTTGGTCAAAAGAAAACTAAAAATTTCCGTGAACACTTCAATGCTACAATTACAAGCGTGCTCAACACGAGTGGAGCCAATAATAAAATTAACTTAAATCGCAAGTCGGAAATCTCCTACTAAAGTTTCACCTTAACGGATCATCAGGAAGTCTAACTCCGACTCAGAGTCGGAGTTAGACTTCCTGATGATCCGTTAGACTTCCTGATGATATATATATATATATACATATATTATGGGAATTTGGGCCGCAAATATGGTTAATTTGAAAATAGAAGAAAGTTATTATCAGGAAAAAACATGAACACATTGGAATTTTATAGTATCATATGACAGTTGCAAACAATTTTTTCTGTTTATTCAAGAATAAACATATAATAGTCCGCATTACTGAAGTCCATGTGTCGTATATACCAAAGTTTAACGTACTTCACACAGCTCGAGATCACAGCAGGAAATTTGACAGAAACAATTTTAACGTATGCTTGTTACTGAGTACGTTGTAAAAAGAAGGCTAGACATGTCTTTGAATTTGAATCCAACATCTGGAAGCTATGGATTGGTTAGTTTAAAAAGAAGTACCGACTAATTATGCTTCATAGATTCCTAAATATATATATATATATATATATATACAGGGTAGGTTCTTCAGCCTTGGTGAGGCAACTAGTCTAGGAGAAGGAAAACTCTTAAACTCCGCTTAAAAATTGACCTTGTGTCATATCCTACTCGAGTGGAGGGGTTGGTAAATATATATATACAGGATTGGATAGATAGATAGATAGATGGATGGATAGATATGATTTAAAATAGGATAGACATAGAGTCAACGATGCTGGGAGACTATCTTTTTCTTCCCTATGTGGTCATAGATCTTCTCACCCATATTGACCCCACTTCCTTTAAACATATAGCCAACCATTTGTCTATAATAGTGATAATAATGATAAGAGAGTATAAGACTAGACACGAAGGGTTTGGCAAGTTAATCAACTGGGAATTGTGCAAGAAGTTTAAATTTTACCATACCAACAAATGGTATATGTACAACCTAGAATTCGTCCTAGAAAATGAAATGCACAAAGTTGTCTGGGTTACCTAATCTCGACCAGACGATCAGACCTAGGGATAGTCAATAAAAAAAGAGAGAACCTGCTGAATAGTGACCACAGGGTGAAACTGAAAAAAAGCGAAAAGAGAGATAAGTACTAAAGACCTTGCTAGAAAACTAAAATACTATGGAACATGAGAAAACGGTGATACCGATTGTAATTAGTGCACTAGGTACAGTCACCAAAAGACTGGTACAAGGAATGGAGGACTTGGAAAAAGGAGGACCAGCGAGGACCATCCAAACTACAGCATCGTTGAGATCGGCAAGAATACCAAGAAGAGTCTTGGAGACTTGAGACTCTAGTGAAAGAATATCAACTAACGCTGTCGTCAAAAACTCTCATAATATACATCCTTTTCTCTCACCCACTCTCTTTCTCTCTCTCCCTCTCTCTCTCTCTCTATATATATATATATATATATATATATATATATTATGTATTATTCAGTCCAGTTAAATCGGAGTCGGGAATAATTCTGTCAGGACAAAAAATCATTCAACTATGAACATTTAAATTTTCCTGGTAAAGAGCTCAATGTAACTGACATTACAAAAGAATAATTCCTTTAAGAAAAACAAAAAACCGGTCACATTAGAATTATAAATTTATTTCCATCCTGTTATGGGTATTGATATGAATCAATAACACCAAAAATAACAGGACCACTTCAGATCTAATGGATAAAATAATTATTCATGAAAATATATTGTCATCCACAGAGAGATCTGTTTCGTTCTATCAGAACTCATCAGTGTGGGTAGACAATAGCTTCCCGTAGCTGAGATCGAAACCCTGGTTTACTCAAACGCCAAGCCAAAGCTTCTAACTATTCAGCCACGAGGAGCCATTAACTGCGAAGTAAATTTTAAACGGTTATGAATCACAATTACTATTGTTTACATACATCCGTTCAACGGCTGCCGAGACCTCAATTCATATACGAAGAGGCTTGCACTGAACGCTAATGGCAACACGATTACTTCTTCGCCAGAGAACTCAACCCTACGAGGGTAGGGGAGTATATATCTCTATAGTCATCCACAGACAGATCTGTTTCGTTCAATCAGAACTCATCAGTGTGGCTAGACAGTAGCTTCCCGTAGCTGGGATGCATGGAAGAGGATGTCATAACCGTTGTAAATGGAATTTTATAAATGTCTCAATCGACTACTCAAAGACACCTTAAAAAAGAACAGAAAAAAGACTGATTACAGCGATTACAGCGATCAGAAAAAGGATCAATCGAAGAAAAATAACTAGGAAACAAAAATAGGAAGAAAAACAACTGTACGGATATTTAAAACGACAAACAAGCGAAACCTCACACGAGAAAACTTGGGCATAGCTTAGAAAAGGGAAGCCTTTGGATAGAAATTAAATCTCTTCTAATTGTAGCACAAAATAACGCCGTAAGGACAAACTACCATAATAGATTAGTCGCAACAAAATAGTAAAAGTAGGTAACGCAGTAATAGAGACAAAACAATTAATCACATAACAAGCGAATGCAGCAAATTACCGCAAAAAGAGTATAAGATTAAACATGCCTGGGTGGGAAAGGTCATCCACTGGGAATTGTGCAATAAATTGAAATTTGACCATACAAACAAATGATATGTTTCCAACCCAGAATCAGTTCTGGAATATAAGATGCATAAATTTCTCTGGGATTTTGAGCTACAAAAGGATCACTTACTCTCAGCCAGTCGACCAAACCAAGTGATAGTCAACAACAATAACAAAAACAAAATCCAAAGAGAACTTGCCGAATAGGAGACTTGCTATCCTATCAGTCCACAGAGTAAAATTAAAAGAAAGCGAAAAGAGAGACAAATATCAAGACATTGCTAGGGAACTAAAAACATATGGAACATGAAGATTACGGTGATTCCAACTGTAACTGATGCACTCGGACCAATCTCCAACTGATTGATATAGGGATTGGAAGATTTTACAAATAGAGGACAAGTAGAGACTGTACAGACAACAGCTTTATTAAGATTAGCCTGAATAGAGAGATGAGTTTTGGAGACTTGAGAAAACTTGCTATCACTCAAACCCCGGTAAGAAACCATCAGCTAACGCTGAAGGAGTAAAATAATAATAGTTTAGATTGGCCAGAATACTCATGAGAGTCCTTGAGACCAAGAGAGATTAGCTGTCACTCAGACTTCAGTGAAAAATCGCCCGTGTGAAAAAACTCGAATCAAGTGAAAATAATGGTATTCTCGCACTTTTCCCCTCTTTTGTTTTATTTTATTTTTATCTATCCCATCTCCCTTTCAGACTCACTTCGCCGGTTCTTTTTCTTTCTAATCTCTTCCTTTTTACAAATTTCCATTCTTTCTCTCCACGTCTCTCTCTCTCTCTCCGTCTATCACTCTCTCTCATTCCCTACAAAAAGGACCACTCCGACGGACTGCATCGTTCTCGACAAATGATAAGCAACAGATGTTGCAAGGAATAAAAAGCGTTGCTCTCTTCGTGATCTCAGATTATAAAAAGTGTTTATGCGTTATAATCAAGATGATGATCTCCAAGTAATTAGATAGCAACCCTCTGAAATTACTCGAACAACACCAAAAACATTGGTAGCCATATCTTATCTACTGAAAGTTATGTCGACATGCATACGTAAAGCATATTAACAAGTTATCAGCCATATAGAAATCTGATCTCTCATACAAAAGAAAACGGGAAATCTTCCGAGCGACAGTAATGTCAGTACTACTGTATAGCTGCAACTCTTTGACTCGAACCAAACGATTAGAATAAAAGCTAGATTGGAACTGAACAATGATGCTGCGGGCTGTTTTAAACAGGCCCTTGAAGCATCTCTCTACAAAATACCAACTGTTCGACCACTTACCTCCCATCTCATAAACTATTCAAGTAAGATGAACAAGGCATGCTGGACACAACTGGAAGAGAAGGAAGGGACACATCAGCGACATTCTACTATGGAATTCTACATGCCAGTGTTGATCCGACTGGCAAAAACCTACATTTATCAACTCTTTACGGACACCAAATACCATCTTGAAGACTTACCGAAAATAATGACAGAGTGGGACAAATGGCAAGAGATATTAAAGGGAATCCATGCTGCCAGTACATCTTGATGATGATGATGATGATGATGTTGACCTTGTCCAGGGAGTATATGAGGACTCGAAACGCGGAACCCTAAAGGACTTTGTAACGAATTAAACTGCCCCCAAAATACTTAATGTACATGTCAAAACATTGTATGTTTATTGTACAAAGGAAATGAATTACAAATCTGGAACAAGGCATAAAAATGGGAGTAGGTGTGGGACTGAGCTTCACTATACTATCCTTGACTTCTTTGATGTACTGACCACAAACCATGATGTCAAATTTATTCCAAAAATCTGTCATGCTATAATCACGAAAACATATCAGTCACATCATGAGTAAACGAAATAATTTAAAAATTCAGTTATTACCCTCTCTCTCACAAAATATGTGAGTATAGGATTTGATTCCGTAATACATATGCTTTAATCAAAGAGGCGACATCTCCACACTAAATGGTACTATTTACCAACCCCTCCGCTCGGGCAGGATATGACACAAGGTCAATTTTTAAGCGGAGTTTAACAGGTTTGAATTCAGAGTTTTCCTTCACCTAGACTAGTTGCCTAACCATGGCTGAAGAACCTTGTCTGTCCTACTATTTACCCATAGCTGGAGGGAGAATTATTGGATTCATACCTTTCCCAAGGGTATTAGTGCTATGTGAAATGCAATCAGTCTCGTCCAGGATTTGAACTCGTATCGCCGTGTTCATTTCCTACGGCGATAACGACTACACCACGGGCACCTCCACACTAAATGGTAGCTCTCTGAAACTAGTGGACAAGTTCACCTACTTTGGAAGCAGTGTCTCATCAACCGAAAAAGACGTCAAGACGTGACTAGCAAAGGTATGGACAACTATTGATTGACTATCAGTCATATGGAAGTCAGACCTTACCGATAAAATAGAATGCTGTTTTTTCCAAAAGCGGTAGGGTCGATACTGCTAAATGGATGCACCACATGGACGCTAACTAAACGTATGGAGAAAAAGTTTGACGGAAATTACACAAGAATGCTGCGAGCTGTATTGAACAAGTCCTGTATTGAACAACACCCCACAAAACAGCAGCCATACGGCCACCTACCGCCCGTCACGAAAGTTAGACGATCCAGACATGCGGGACACTGCTGGAGGAGTAAGGATGAACTCATAAGCGACATACTCCAGTGGGGCCCCTTCACATGGACGAGCAAAGGGAGGAAGACCAGCAAGAACCTATATAGAACAGCTCTGTGCCGATACAGGATATAGCCTTGAAGACCTCCCGGGAACAATGGACGATAGAGACGGTGGCAAAAGAGGGTTAGGGAGATCCTCGCTGGCAGCGCGACATGATTATGATGAGGATTTGATTAAACAACAAATCACATACAAGGATATTTTGTGAGGGACGAATTTTTATTTACAAGAAAAGAAATAACCAATAAAATGCTAATGAATAAAGAAATAGAGACGAAGATCATTTAAAAGGTTCCAAGTCTTATGTTACATAACCAGATATGAATACGTGAAATAGACATATTCATACCGGTATGCAGAACGTTCATAATGTCCATAACGCACATATAACATAGGAATCCCGAAACACAAAAACACTTACGACTTCAGGTACGAAACTTTTTATTACCTTTGAGTTAAAAGATTTTTCGACATAAGGAAGAGAGAGGCACAATCTTTCTATAACGACTTTTCCATCTGCCCCAAACCACGTGCGACACCCGCCGCAAGGCCTCGGCGAGCCCCGAAAGTCAAACGTCTTCCTCCTAGGCAGAAACTCAACTAACTGACTTTTTCTCAAATTCCGGTGCGTGACGTCATTCACACCCCCTAGTCACATTTACTATCTGGGGTTTTATTTTGACATCTCTGAATGACACATCCTCTCCGCGTGCGCGTGAACACCTGCGTTAATGTTGCACCTAACTAACCCATGCACTAAGCGTAAGGTTCTCAACCTGACTAAACCGAAAGGCAAGATATATAAAACGAAATCCCTTGGCCATTCTATTACACTTACCCAAAACAAAAACGCTGGAGAAAAATAACCGTTTTTCAAACTATTTTCACTGTTAACATCAATACATTGGTACAATAATACAAGAATTGCAATCCCATCTCGAAAGATGGTGACATCTTAGTCCTCCAAAAACTCCTCCACACCACATATGATTTCATCATTGTTTCCAAAACGGTATGGCCCAGTCGGCTGGGGCTGCAGAATACACCAAATGCATCTCTGCAGAGGGATAAAACTCCCCCAAAGAGTGTCCTAGATAGAGCACTAAAAAATCTGAAGGTGAGGCTCCTGTAATGCTTGAGGTTTGAGGAATGCAGAGTCCTCCTTTATTGCTATTGCTGTAAGGTCCACTCGGGCCCGAAGCGGAAGCATCTGATAGGGTCCTATCTATTGGTCAAATAGAACTAAACTGTGTATTTATCCTAAACTGAAGTGTTTGAAATAAAATTGTTTTTGACATTTAACAGTGTACTTATGTCAAACCGTTTGAAATAGAACTGTTTTGACTCAAAACTGTGTACTTATGCTAAACTGAATTGTTTGAAATAGAACTGTTTTGACATTTAACTATGTACTTATGGTAGATGGACTGTTTGAAATAGAACTGTTTTTGCATCTAACAGTGTGTAAACAAAATCTGTACTTATGTTATGCTAAATTGTTTGAAATAGAGCTGTTTATATGCATAAAAATGGATTTAGCATTGAATAACCTACAATGGTTGACATGCCATAAAACCAAAGCAAACCAAACCAAAATGGTAACTCTGTTGGTAGAATTTGAGTTTTGGAAACGGGAAAAAGATAGATGATGTAAGGAGGATGGAGTTGGTAATTCAAAGCTGGAGTTGACAACTTCAGCTTCTGAAAATTGAATAATGTGAATGGGTATGCTGTCCTATTACAAGGGTACATCTGCTCATAGCTTCCGTCTGCAGTTTAACTTAATTGTTTTATTCTCTTGTCTCAATTCAGATGAATTGTTCTGTCCATTATTAGTTTTTTTTCCCTTTTCCAGATCTTCTCTCATAATTTACGTCTTCAGAATATAAAAATAGAACTCATCACCTTGCCAAAAGACGCCGCCTGCAGGAAGTTCTTCGGAAGAGGAAAACAAGAACATGCTTTGAGTTTTTGATTCGGGTTCAAATGGTGAACTCAGGTTTCATCGTAAGTTTCTAATCTACTGTATAATTTTGGAGATTTCAACCGTCTTCAGTTTGTGACATGACGTCAGTATTCATGAAACCCATTTTTACTGAAAGCTTGCTTAACCCCAAGATCTCAGAGATGACCGAACTAGAACTCATACCTATAGACTGAGCTATCAGCTGAACAGTAAGACGTTTGCAATCCAAAACCTACGGTAAATTGCATTAACTGGATGTGCCTGTGGTGTAATAGTTATTCTCGTAGGAAATGGACACGGCGACACGAGTTCAAATCCTAGACGAGACTGATTGCATTTCACATAGCACTAATACCCTTGGGAAAGGTATGAATCCAGTTATTCTCCCTCCAGCTATGGGTATATAGAAGGACAGACTAGGTTCTTCAGCCTTGGTGAGGCAACTAGTCTAGGAGAAGGAAAACTCTGTATTCAAACCTCTTAAACTCCGCTTAAAAAATTGACCTTGTGTCATATCCTGCCCGAGCGAAGGGGTTGGTACATATGGTAAATGGCATTAACTTGTTCATCAGTGGTTGGGATTTTCGACCTACCTGACGAATGGTCGAATTCTGTGCTACCTCTAGCCCACTTGAATTTCGCATTGAATTGGAAGGGTAGTTCTCAGCCAGTACCATGTCCTCGTGGATTTGTTTCGGTGCCATAATTTTCTTTTTCTGAGACTTTATAGCTTGTCAGGCTTTTGTTCTGTCCATTTTTCGATTGTGTGGGCCTCCCCTGCATAGAAATAAAGACAAAAATCTAGTTTTCTAGTTTTATAAGTGATAGTGTGCTGCCAAAAAAAATAGTCAGCTTTTGCTCCTCTTCCTATGCGAGACGTAGAACATTTTAAACAATCCTCGTATATATATATATATATATATACAATTAAAAATTGGACGTGCAAGAAGAAAAAAAATTCCTTCGCACTTTTGGATAGCCGGGAGAACGAGTGAAAACACTTATTTATAAGAATACAAACTCCTTTATTACGAAACATCGTAATTTTTGTGTGTGTGTGAGAAACAGAGACCGAGGACTGCTATGATTGACAGCACATGTAGATAGAACTTTTTAGAGGCTTGCTTCGTCTTACTTCTTTGACGTTACAGAGCCGGTTCTCAGCCCAAAGGGCCGCCGACCCAGTTAGCGATCGCTCAAAAATGACTGACGGTCTACTCTGACTGACCGATCACCTGACTACTGGAGTCATAAGAGTTCTGTAATGATTTAATTTTCTGACTGCCACACATTTTCTTCCTGTCCTATTCACATGATTCATTTCCGATGAGCCTTGTTTACCTTAATACACAGCTGCATATCCTGTTTTGAAATCCACAACCAACTTGGCCTGTCAAAGGTCAACATGTAACAGCACCTCTCGACAACTCAAATCTTTGTCATTTGATATGTGGAGAGAAAATATATACATATACAATTAAAAACCACTATCATTCTCGTTAAAAAATTTTATTGATTTTCTACTGCTAAAAACATACTTTATTTTTTCAAATTTGAAGAAGTTCAATGTTTTTATTGCACGATTACTTTCAGTTTCGTTATGTATTTTAAGAGGCAACAGGTGTTTGAAAGTGTACGTGCTGCATGACTGTTTATGCCACGTAAAAATAAAAAATATCTAAAGGAAAATGTTTACACCGAAAAAATAAATAATTTCTTTTTTATTCAATTTTGCAGTTAACTTGATTAGTTTGGTTTAGTTTCTTTTTTTAATGGCATATCAACCTCCGTAGGTTATCTAATGCCAAAGCCATTCTCCTAGAAGAACAGTAGTGGTACTATTTAACCCATAGCTGGGAGGATAAGGGGGTTCATACCTTTCCCAAGGGTATTTGCCCGAAAGTGAACGTAATAGTGCGACTGGAGTACGAACTCGCTTACAACGTTTCCACAGTCCATCGCTTTAATCATTACACCACGAGGACACCCCGCAGTTACCTTGAGAATTTACTGTCATGAAAGTCAAATCTGAAAACAGTTTCTGTATAAAATATTTATTGAATACACTGTATACGACCCCCCTCTCTATCTATCTATCTGCATGAATGCATGTATGTATTTACCAACTCTTCAGCACGGGAAGGATGTGACACAAGGTCAATTTTTTCAAGCGGAGTTGAACAGGTTTTAATTCTGTTTTCCTTCTCTTAGACTGGTTGTCTAAGCAAGGTTTTAAAATAACAACCTATCCTACTACTTATCCATAGTTGGTGGGAGAATAATAGGAGTCATACCTTTATCAAGGTTAATGGCGCTATGTGAAATACAATCAGCCAAGGGTATAAGCGCTATGTGAAATGCAATCAGCCTCGTCCAAGATTTGAACTCGTTTCGCCGAGTTTATTTCCTCCGATGTATGTATCTATGTATGTATGCATGCCTATACCATTATCAGATGACTTTTCTCCAGGTACAGTTAATCAGCCTAAACATGTCGTTCACGAACAGCTATGTGGAAACTAAACATAACTTCCTAATTTCTTCCCATTTATCTCAATTGATCTTGGGAAATGATGACATAAGGGTTACCAATGATTTATTCAGGATGAACACAGATGATTACTCGAGTAAAGGTTTCGTATTCATAATCTTGTTCATTTTCGTTGTTCAGTTGTTTCTTACAAACTGTTAGAGAAAACTACAGAGTCATAAAAAAGCGTGTTACCTGTCTTTCTCTTCCTCGATAACGTACATAATATATACCTAAAAATCCCGACGCCTACGTTGAGATTGACGATAGTTCAGGGTTAAGATATCCGGCTGCTTTTTACTTCAGTAGGGCTTCGATCCAAGCTTGAAGCATCTCGCATGTCTAACCATACTAAAGTTGTGATACAACGAAACAGTTTATCTGTGGATGAAGAAATATGTATTCAAGGAAATAAAGTCAAATTTTACCGATGAACTCCGAGATAGAATACAAAATCCCTTCATCTAAATATGCATCCTTAATTTTTTTCCTTTTTTAGGGAAGTGGTTTATAATGCCTTTGTTATGTTTTGACCTTTTGACTCGGCCAAAAATGCCATTCAAGGTGATGCACCGGAAGGAAGTGACACATTCTAATGGCAGTTATGAGAGGAAATCGCGTGGGAGGAAATTGGCTGATGAAATAGGACGAGGTAAAAAAAAAATCCCATTATACTCTCATAGACTGACGCACCGGAAGAGAGTGACCTCTGAACTGCATGACAGTTATTTCCGCTCGATGACGATCACACAGACCATTCCAAAGATGGCGGAAGTGACACATCCCGATCGCCAGATATCGGAAGAAATTGTGGAGGCGTGGAGGCGTGTCCATATCACCGCGTGGGAGTTTGTTGGTAATATAAGCCCGACGAATTGAACAGAAGGCACTACAGTTGAGTTCGAGTGCCCGTTGGAGACGAGATGTGGTAGGGAAAGCCACACCCGGCTGAAGGGGCTCTCGGGAGCCCTGATTGAATTGGGGTCCAGTGGAGAACGAAAAAGACACAACGTTGCCGGCCATAAGTTTGGGGTCAAAATATTGCAGTTTCTGTTCGGTCTCAGGCTCCCTCTCACACGTAACCCTTTTCGAACCCTTGCAATAAAGTGAGAGGTATATATTTTTATAAAGAAGTCTTCCTGCGTCGTTTATTACTGCGTCTGTTGTTCATTGCGTCGGTATGTATCCAGTATATATATGTATATTTCTGCATAAATCAGCAGATGACAATACAATACCTTTATAACATGAAGCTTGAGTTTTATAAGCTATATTTCACATTGTCACAGTCTTTTTTTCTTCTTTTGCCTTTAGTACAAGAATACGGAGTGTGAACGAAAATTAGGAATATTCAAGTATAATAATAAATGACTCTATTATAAAACAAGATTAATTTTGATTTCAAAAATAAACAGCAAGATGAGAAGATAGACGCAAAACAGTAAATTTACTCATTATGGCCACCATTTTTTTTTCAATTATTGTATCAACACATCTTCGAAACGATTTACATACCTTCATTTTATTCCATTGGTTCTTAATGGCAGTATTAAGCGAACCTATATTTGGATGGGAATTTGCATTTGTTTTGTTTTCAAAAACGCACCATATAGCATAATCAAGAGGATTGAGGTTTGAGCTTGATGCAGGCCATAAAGAAACTCAAATTATTTCGGAAATTTTTTTCTGGCATGGTTTCGGCGTTAGGCAAATCATAGATTTTTTGTCATATCGTTCCTTGCCAATAACCCAACGCACCAACTTTTAGGAATTAAATTGATGCATTTCATGTTCAATAAAAATCACCTCTGATTTCTCATTCGATAGCTTATCGTCTTTCAGTCACTTGAATCTAATATTATTTAATTACAACTTTTTTATTCGGGCTCAATAATATTTACTGTAAAATTGTGTCTATAGCAAAGGATTGCATGAGAAGGCTGTATTTTCGTCTAGCATTTCAACAATGTCACGGGAAAATTAAAAATCTGGTTCTGCTGGGACGCTCTGGTTTAGAAGTAATGATATTTTCACGCCAAAATTATGCCCTGATGCCAGAGTCATCATCTTATTATCTGATTAGAGATTTGCTTTTTTTGTATTGACGTTTTTCTTTCAACAGTAAATGCGCAAAATACAGTATATATATATATATATATATATATATATATATATCATAAAAATAAGTAGAAAAGTGGATAAAGCAACACTGACGACGGATTCACTCATATTTCGTTTTTTATTAGATTAAGAATGAAAATGAGTTTTTTTTTTTTTACTCAGTTGCTAATCTTTAGAAGAATTCAAGTCTCCAGGACACTTCTTAATATTCTGACCAATCGTAGTTTAGATGGTATCGACACGTTCTCTGATTTCCAGCTCTTTTAGTCTCCTCACTAAGAATTTAGGAACCGTTCCGAGCTCACGAATTATAAATGATACCGTCACTTTCATATGCAATAACTTTTTCTAGTTCTCTGGCAAGGAATTATTATCATTTTAATCTTTTTAGAGTTTTTCGCACCAGTGATAACTGATGGTCTTTCACTAGAGTCTGAGTAACAGCAAATTTCCTCAAGTCTCCAGGAATCTTCTCCGTATCCTATCAATCTCAACCATGCTGTAGTTTAAATAGTCTCCACTCATTTTTTCTTATTTCCAGGCCCTTCAGTTTCTGTACGAATCCCTTAGTGACTGTACCGGGTGCACCAATTACAATTTGTATCACCGTTGCTTTCATGTTCCATGGGTTTTCTTTTAGTTCTCTTGCAAGATCTTGATACTTATCGCTCTTTTCCTTCAGTTTTATCCTGTGGTCAGACGGAACGGCAAAGTCCCCTATTCAGCATGCCCTCTTCCCCCCTTTTTTTTTTTTTTGGTTGATTATCATCTGTCTAGTCATCTGGCCGAAATTAGGCAATCCATTTGTACCTCAAAATCTCAGAAAACTTTCTGCGTCTCATTTTCCGGGGCGGATTCTGGGTTGTGCATATACTATTTATTTGTATGGTCAAATTCAAGCTTCTTCCCCAATTCCCAGTTGATCACCCCACCCAACCAGTCGTGTCTAGTCTTATAATCTCTTTTCGTTCATTTATTGCATTCGCTTATTATGTGATTGGTCGTTTTTTCTCAATCACTACATAATCTACATCTGCTATTTTGTTGCATTTTGTCTATTTTTGCTTTGACATAGTTAGTCCTTATGGCGTTGATTCAAGCTGCTACCAGAAGAGATTCAGTTTTTCTCTAAAGATTTCCCTTTTCTTAGCCATGTCCAAGTTTTCTAATGTGAGATTTCGCTTGTTTGTCGCTTGAAATATCCATACAGTTGTTTTCTTCCCATTTTTATTTCCTAGTTATTGTTCTGTTGATGTTCGTGATGTCTTTATTGTGTCTGGTCGCTGTCATCAGTCTTCCTAGGCGCTTTTTAAGGTAGTCTTCTAGTTGTTGTATCGATGCATCGATGCTATCTTCAATGTTGGCAAGTCGTATTCGTCTTTCTTTTCTTGGCGAATACTGTCTACATCATCTCTGGGATGTTAGGCCTTATGAATCGTCGTGAGTTTTCTTGTTGTCTCGTCCATTTGTTGAAGTTCTTGCCTCATCTACTTCAAGAATGATCCCGAGTATCTTACGAGGAATATAGCCCAGGCGTTTATCCCTTTGATGAGATTTCTGCTATGTAGTTTGGTTTCGATTAGTTTTCTCATTTTTCTGAGGTATTCTTTTTTAAACTTTTTTCTTTCTTCTCCGCTTGTTTGATGGTGTCTACTTCCGATATTCCCGATATTGGGCACCTCTGGTGGTGTAATGGTTAGCAAGTTAGACTAGCAAACCTACACGAGTGAGTCCGAGTCTCATTGGGTGCCCCATTCATTTGGCCTTGTGCTAAATCGAAGTAAAGACCTTCGTAAATTACTACTTCCGATATTCCCAAGTATTTGTAAGTTTCCTTTTCTGTGAGCGTTCAGAAATTTTCTCGATTTGGTAGTTCTAATCGTTCTGTCCTGTGTCCTTTTACCTCTTTTCATTATGACCATAACACATTTTTCTATGTCAAATTCCATCCTGTGCCGTCACTATATATCCAAACCGTCTGTATTTTTGACAGTTTGATGTTGTCGATGTACTTTTGGAAGTTTATTTTTCTTGCGATTTATGAAGTTTGTATCCTCCTGTGCCTTTCCTAAGTATGTGACTGTTGTATAGCGGCTTGTACCACGTGACCTCCAGTATCGCGTAGGTATAAAAGACGTCGTGTTTCTTAAGAACGAGTGATCTACAAGATCTCGGTCAGTAATAAGAACAACTTCGAATGTAACACTCACAGTGCGAGACTTATAATATTTTTTGGACTGTACCACTTCAGCAAATAAATAATTAACCCTTTATCTCACTGTGTATCTCTTCCTTATCACGATACAACAGTGACTTACAGGTATTATCATTTACTCCTTGAGAGTTGTTAACATCAGCTAACACTGATGGTCTTTTGAATGACAGCAAGTCTCCTCGGGTGTCCAGAACTCTTCTCAGTACTCTGGCCATTCGCAATAATGTAGTAGTTTGGATAGTCTCCACTCCTCCTCTTATTTCCTAGTCCTCCAGTCCCTTTGATAATCCTTCGGTGACTGTACCAAGAGAATCAATTACAATTGGTATAAACGTCAATTTCATGTTCCAGTTTTTTCCCTAGCAAGGTCTATTCATTTTTTCCTTCTTTTCACTTTCTTTCAATTTTACTCGGTGGTCAGCAGGGACAGCAAAGTCCACAATTTTGCATGTTCTCATTTTTGTTGTTGTTGATTATTATAAAGTCTGGTCAATTGATCGAGATTGGGTAATCCTTTTGTATGTCAAAATCCCATAGGAGTTTATGTGTCTCATTTTTCATGACAGATGCTGGGTTGTACATATAACATTTGCTTGTAAGGTAAAATTTCAATTGCACAATTACCAGCGATCACCGTGCCCATCCAGTCGTATCTAGTCTTATACTCTTTCTATGCAAATTTGCGGCATTCACTTATTTGATTGATCGTTTCGTCTCTATCACCACATAACCTACATTTGCTGTTTTTTGCGTCGTATCTATTCTTGCTTTGATATGATTTGTTCTATGGCGTTGTTTTGTGCTGCTCTTAGAAGAGGTTCAATTTCTCTCTGAAGGTTTCCCTTTCTTAGCCACATCCATGTTTTCTCGTGTGAATTGCCGCTTATTTGTCGCCTAAAACGTCCGTAGAGTTGTTTTTCTTCCTATTTTTGTTTTCTGGTTATTGTCGTTCAGTTAGTCATCGTGTTGTTAATATTGTTTTTGGTGTCTGTAATCAGTCTTTCTCCACCCTTTTCTCTATAGTCTTCTAGTCATTGTATTAATGCATCAACGCTGTCTTTAATGTTGGCATGTCCTCTTCTCCCTTCTTTTCTTGACATATATGTCAACATCATCTCTGGGATGTAAAGGCCTTATGCATGGTCATTAGTTTTCTCATTTCTGGTCCATTTGTTTAAGTTCTCTGATCCCCTTCAAGAATGGTCCCTAATATCTTACGAGGGAAACAGCCCAGGTATTTATTCCTTTGATAAGGTTTCTGCCTGAGAGTTTTGTCTCGAGTAGCTTTCTCGTGCTCCTGAGATACACTTTCTTGATATTTTCTTTCGTCTCCACTTGTTTCATGGTGTCAGCTTCTAATATCCCCAAGTATTTGTAAGTTTCCTTTTCACCGAGCGTTCTAATTTTGTCTTGATTTAGTAGCTTTATTCCGTCCGTCAGGTGTCGTTTGTCGCTTTTCATTTCTAGAATGGCGCATTTTTCTATTATTATTATTATTCTCCTCTTTTAGCTTTTCACACCAGCGTTAGCCGATAGTTTCTAACTGTAGTTTGAATGACAGCAAGTCTCCTCAAATCGCCAGGATTTTCCTCACTATTCTGGCCAATCTTAATAATACTATAGTTTGGGTTGTCTTTCCTCTTATTTCCAAGTCTTGCAGTCCCTGTATCAGTCCTTTGATGACTGAATTATTATTATTTTATTTATTATCATTTCGTTCCTAGCGAGTTTTACAACCCAGTGGATGGAAAGAATTGTCGAAAACGTTCATTATCATTAATTTTGATTTGGCCACTATATTTTACATTGGCTTCTTCGTCATTTGAATGCGGCAGGGGATTTTGCATGTTCCCATTGATTTTCAGCAATAATTATAATGGATTTAACAATGCCAAACTCGACGTTGATTGAACGTTCATTTCAACGGTGAGTTTGTGGAGCAAACTACTAATTCATTTCCGCGGCACACATAATTCCTCACTTTTGTGGCTTGCCTTCAGTTTAAACCATTATTTGACAATCCGTAAATTAATAAGTTTTCAAGCTAAGACAAGGCCAAAATATTAACTTCGAACCCCTCCCAAATTTCCTCTCATACACAAATACACACACACGCGCGTGGGCGCATATATATATATATATATATATATATTAAGTTAGAAATTACCATGACAAGAAAATCCGGCAAACACCTACATACGACATACGGAGCACTGAACAGCTGTTTCGACCTTATTAGGTCTCATCAGCAGTGCACACCGTGATCTCCACCAATGTTAATTCGGCATCGGTTATATGTGGCATGAACCGGTGGCCCAGTGGTAGAGTTTCGGATTCTGCATACTGTGGTTGTTGGTTCGATCTCCAGTGGTGGAGATCACGGTATGCACTG
>OY757920.1:82485578-82588078 GCA_963585895.1 Sepioteuthis lessoniana | reverse complement strand
TTGTATTGTTGTTTTTAATAGTTTTTTTAATAAATTATATGATTTCAAGTATTCCTAATAAATGTGAATGATTTGCATATAGTTGTATGTTTTAAGTATTCCTAACAATTACAAATAATTTGCTTATAGTTGAGTGTTTTTAAGTATTCTTTTGAAATACAAATGATTTGCTTATAGTTGTATGTTTTAAGTATTCCTATCAATTACACACAATTTGCTTATAGTTTAGTGTTTTTAAGTATTCTTTTGAATTACAAATAATTTGCTTATAGTTGTGTGTTTTTAAGTATTCTTTTGAAATACAAACGATTTGCTTAGAATTGTATCATTTCAAGTATTCCAACCAAATAGAGTATTATATGGTTTCTGATTATTTCTTTTTAATGTAGATAATGTTTTTTCCACACAGTTATATGGTTTCATGTACTTCTATCAAATGCCAATAATTTGCAAGCATTTACATGTTTTCAAGTAACCAATAATAATCTCCGAGTAAACACTTTTAGCTTCCAGTAAACTAATCAACCCAAGTCGGCTGGAGCTGTAGAATACACTGACTGCATCTCTGCTGAGGGATAAGACCCCCTCCTCCAATGAGTTTCCAGGATATGACATTATACAATTTGATGGTGACGCTCCAGTAATGCTGGAGCTTCAAGGAATGAGGAATACCCCTACAATGCCATCACTTCCAGATCCACTCGGGTCCGGAGAGATTGCATCTGAAATGGTCCTATCTCTGGGTCAAATAAAACCTTTTGAAATTTAAATTGAGTGCAAACAAATGGCTAATGCTGAAATTAATTGTTTGAAATAGATCTGTTTGATCATTGAACTGTATGAAAACGAATGACTGGTGTTAGTTATACAGAGCAATACTTGGAACCATTTAACTTTGACTTATGCTAAAATGAATTGTTAGAAATACAACTGTTTGATAATTTAAATGTGTGTATCTGCAAAATATACTTTGTTGGTTGGTTGGTTGGTTGGTTTTTAGGCATATCAACCTTTGTAGGTTATTTAACGCCAAATCCATTTTGATGTAAATAATCAGTTCTATTTCAAACGATTCAGTTTAGCATGAGTACACAGTTTAACTGTCAAAAACTTTTCTATTTCAAACTATTCAGTTTATTCAAGCAGTTCTAATTCAGCCAATTCAGTTAAATCTATATATAACTATTCAGTTTAGTGTAAGTACAGTTGCCATGTCAAAAGCGGTTCAATTTCAAACAATTCAATTTAACATAAGCATGCAGTTTAAATGTAAGTACAGTTTGATTGTCAAAAACATTTCTATTTCTAGCTATTCAGTTTTGTCATTCAGTTCTAATTCAGTTTAGGAAAAGTACAGATTTGGTTTACACACAGTTAAATGTCTCAACAGTAGACCATTCAGTTTAGTGTAAGTAGAGTTTCAACGTCAAAAAATAGTTCTATTTCAATGTAAGTACGGTTTAATTGTCAAAAACTATTCCTATTTTAAGCTATTCAGGTAAGTCAAACAGTTCAATTTAGCATAAGTATGTCGTTAGTTCTATTTAACCCATAGATAGGGCCCAGGCGCCGGGTCAGAGTGGACCTGAACGCGATGGCAATAAAGAGGTACTCCGCATTCCCCAAAGCTCCAGCATTACTGGAACCTCACCATCAGAGTGTTTCGTGTAATATCCAGGACACTTGTTGGAGGGGTCTTATCCTCAGCAGTCGGTGTATTGTACAGCCCCAGCCGACTGGGCAACAAAATCATAATACAAGAACTCTGAAAACGGTTATATTCTATCTCGTATTCTTATCTAATACTAATGATTATATTGTTTTAAGTAGATATTTCTTTTAAATAATAGTTATTTGTTTGCTCACCGGTTTAAGCTTTCGAGTGACTAGATTAATACAAACAATTTACTGTTATATGATATCAACTATTACTATAATATACAAATGATTTACAAACATTTTCCTGGTTTGAAGTATTACTATCCAATTATGATAAATGAATGTTTTAAAATAATTATTTCTGTTAAATGACAGTCAATTGTTTGCTCACTATTTTATGCTTTCAATTAACTAATTAAAATCCTTTAAAAGCAATCATAGATTCAAGTGTCTATTCGAGATTCGAGTAATTTACAATAACATATTAGGCATTTCTATCTAATAAGATAATTTGTTCACATTTCTATGATTTCGTGTAATCCTATCAAATACGAACAATTTATACACTATTATATACGTAAAAAGTAAATTTGGCGACCGCAGTCTAGGGTGACCCTAAGGCTCCTTTTTTGATAGCTACTACACCAAGGTGTAGGGGAGGGCGCTACTTCTTTCCCTGGATTGCTCCACTTTACCCTTGATCCTAACCTTATCGTGCTGAGTGTTAAGCAAGGTAGCATCAAGTGCCATGTTTTGAGTCTCCCGGGCCATGGACGAATATTCTAACCATTATGCCAATGTCCGAGTTCGCACAGTCATATGATTTCAAGTCTTCTTATCTTATTTCTAACTGGTTTATTTTGCCCGTAGATGGAACCCTAACAGTTACTATCCTTCAGGGTCACAGTGGACCTGAGAGTAATTTCAATGAAAAAGTTCTCTACTCTCCCCAGATCTGGATCTCGAACATTGTCATAAGATGAATTTTGTCCAAAACACCGTGTGTTTTTGCTGCTGGTGTTCTTACACCTCTGCAGCGGGTACAATATGCATATACTAAGCACCGCCGACAGATCTTATTCATTTGTTTTCAAAGTTGAAATTTTCTCTGAAAATGTCGCAATTTCAGATGGTTCCAGTAATGCTGAAGCTTTTGGGAATGCAGAGTACCACTTTGTGGCCATAGCTCCCAGGTCCACTCTGGCCCGGCGTGGCAGCACCTGATAAGGCCTTATCAATGGGTTAAATAAAACTAACGGCATACTGATGCTAAACTGAATTGTTTGACTAAACTGAATAACTTAAAATAGAAATGTTTTTGACAATTAAAACGTTCTTACATTTAAACTGCGTGCTTTTGCTAAACTGATTTATTTGAAATAGAACTGTTTTTTGACATTGAAACTATACTTATACTAAACTGATTTGTTTAACATAGAACTGTTTTAACATTTAACTGCGTGTAAACCAAATCTGTTCTTATACTAAACTGAATTAGCTGAATTAGAACTGTCTGAATAAAGTGAATAGTTTGAAATAGAAATGTTTTTTCAATTAAACTGTGTATTCATGCTAAACTGAATTGTTTGAAATAGAACTGATTATTTACATAAAAATGGATTTGGCGTTAAATAACCAACAAAGGTTGATATGTCATAAAATTTTTAAAAAGGGCTTCAAGTTGGCCCAAGGAGAATTGAAAGCGAAGTATAGATTGGATGGCTGTAAGTAAAAATCCTTCCATCTCTTGCCGTTCTATTTTTTCTTGGTTTTCCCATCACCTGGTTGGCAGCAAATGATGTACTTACAAAGAAACGTAATCTATTGCCAAAAAGAAAGGAGACGTAAAAGTGTGTGAGGCTGAGGAATACATTGGCTGACAAGTTTAAATACTAAAAAAATCAAATGATGACATCATATCTACTGTCGATGTCTTTTTTTTACCAATGGGATCCATCTCTGATGAAAGAAGGATGTATATCGCAAGGGGGACTTATTTGAAAAATAGACATTCCATGAGAGTATTTTGGTCAGCGTACTAACTTTTCAGCAGACCCTCGTGCGCCTGAAATTTACCCAAGGTCTGGAAGTTCAAATGGACAAGCTGATAGATAGACTCTAGGACTCGTGTTCTCATTAGTCAGGATTTATATTTTCTATTTCATTTTGCTTTTGGAAATAAAATCTATTTCCTGTAACATAGAATTTCCATTTGTGTTTATATGAGGGCTGAAGATTTTTTGACACCAAAAATTAGCCTCAAGGAAGAAATGGTTGAGAACACTGACCTAGATGATTTCACCAATCTCTATTGCATAATAGAACGATCAACTTATATACGAATATATAGAGTACTTGCTTTATCCTGCGTATTTTAGTCAAACATTATACCAAATATTGACATTAGTTTACATAACATTTTATCAATCTGTCTCGTCAACAAGACTACAACAAAAAAATATGTGAAGTAGACCAAAATAAAAATAAATAAATAAATAAATAAACAAAATAAAATGCCAATCCTTTCTTCCTCTACTTCAGCATATTTTGATTTCTTTGATCTTTTTTTTCTATCAATTCCGAACTTACAAGTTGACTTCATTTCCGGCACTCGGTGAAACATGTAACATATACAAATGACTAGCAAGAATACTTAATGTTGCCCAATAGAAAATAAATGCAAATATAATAGTACATGAAAAAATAGGCAATTTGAGATACGATATGCAACGGAAAAAAATAAAAGAAAAAGAAAAGATTAGTAAAATTAGTAAAAATTTCATTTACCTTAAGCTTTAAATATAATTTCGTTCGATTGAAATTTAGATTTAGATTTAAACACATACATGTCTATATAGCCCAGTCTATATAGCCCAGTCTATATAGCCACACCTTGGGTGGTGTAATGGTTAGCCAGCTAGACTAGCAAGCCTTCACGAGTGAGTTCGAGTTTCATTGAGTGCTCAATTCATACGGCCTTGAGCCACATCTGAGCCAAAGGCTTAGTAAATGTACTATATATACCAGTCTTCGGGGGCGGTAGAATATACGGACTGCATCACTGCTGAAAGATAAGACCACCCTAACGAGTGTCCTGGATATGATGGTAAGGTTGGGGCTTTGGGAAATTACGGAGTATACCTACATTGCCATCGCTCCCAAGTCCTCTCTGACCTGGAGTGGAAGCACCTGATAAGGTCCTATCTATGGGCCAAATAGAACTAGACAGTGTAATTATGCTAAACTGAATTGTTAAGAATAGAACAGATTTTTGACATTTAAACTGCGTATTTAAGCTAAACTGAATAGTTTGAAATAGAACTGTCTTGACATTTAACTGTGAGGAAACAAAAAACTCTACTTCCATTGAAATTGTTTGAAGTACAACTGTTCATATGTATAAAAATGGATTTGGTATTAAATAACCTACAATGGTTGATATGTCATAAAACCAAACTAAACCGAACCAAACTGAATTGTTTGAAATAGAACTGTTTTGGCATTTACCTGTGTGTAAACAAAAATCTGAGAGTAAAAAAAACTGAAGTTATGCTAAACTGAAGTGTTTGTAATAGAAGTGTTTATATGAATAAAAATGGATTTGACATTAAATTACCAAGAATTGTTGATATGTCATAAAACCAAAATAGACCGAACCAAATCTTACATGTCTATATGCACATATTTTTAACAACATAGTTGTACGAACCTTGTTTTGTTTTGTTTCGCTTTATTTTATTTTTGTCGTTATTATTTTGTTTTGTTATTGTTGTTTTTGTTTTGTTGCTTTTTTCTGTAGTCTTGTTTTTGTCTTCTTTGTCTGTGTGTGTGTGTGTGTGTGTGTGTGTGTGTGTGTGTGTGTGTGTGTGTGTGTGTGTGTGTGTGTGTGTTTTCTGTTCAGAAAAAAAAAATTGAATAATTTTTTTAAAAATTGTTTATTTGATTCTTTGAAATTGACTTTACGTGATGAAAACGTTAAAAATATACAACTTGCTTCTCTTTTATTTGTTCAATTGTTTTTATTTTTCGTTGTCGTTTCCCGATTCCATATTTTTGGCAGTAACCACAGTGCCCATTTAAGGTTTGGTTTGTTTGGTTTTATGGCATATCAACCCCTGTAGGTTATTTAACGCCAAATCCATTTTTATGTAAATAATCTGTTCTATTGAAAAGAGTTCAGTTTAGCAGAAGTACAGTTTAATTGTCAAAAAATTTCCATTTCAAACTATTCAAGCAGTTAAATGTAATAATTCAGTTAAGTGTAAATACAGTTTTAATGTCGAAAAACAGTTCTTTTTGAAATAATTCTGTTAAGCACAAACACGCAGTTTAAGTGTAAGTACGGTTTAATTGTCAAAAACATTTCTATTTCAAGCTATTCAGTTTACTCAATTCAGTTTAGCATAAGTATGCTGTTAGTTCTATTTAACCCATAGACAGGGCCTTATCAGGTGCTACCACTCCGGGTCAGAGTAGACCCGGGAGCGATGGCAATGAAGGGGTACTCCGTATTCCCCAAAGCTCCAGCATTGATGGAACCTCACCATCAGATTGTTTAGTGTCACATACAGGACACTCGTTATGGGGGGGTCTCACCCCTCTGCAGAGGTGCAGTCAGTGTATTCTACAGCCTCAGCTGACTGGGCAAGCCCATTTAAGACAGAATTTTTAAATGGGATCATACCAGAATAATAATCGGTAGACTTTGCTATCCCGGCTGACCACAGACTAAAATTGAAAGAAAATGAAAAGAAGGATAAGTACCTCGACCTTGCTAGAGAATTTAAAAAAACTGAGGAACATGAAAATGACGGTGTTCCCAATTGCAATTGTTGCTCTTGGTAGAGTTCCCAAAGGATTGGTACAAGGAATGGAGTTCTTGGAAATAAGAGGACGAGCGGAGACAATCCAAACAACACCATTATTGATATCGGCCAGAATACTGAAAAGAGTCCTGGAGACTTGAGGAGACTTGCTGTCGCTCAAACTTCAGTGAGAAAATGTTGGTTCATGCTGATGTGAAAAACTCGAAAAGGAATAATAATAATAATAATAATAATAATAATAATAATAATAATAATAATAATAAACTGTAGAACATGAAAGTGACGGTGATACTAATTGTAATTGATGCTTTTGGTACAGTCATTAAAGGATCGGCACAAGTGCTTGAGGACATTGTTCCCCGCAATAAAATAATCACGTATCTGTTTCGACGTGGTGAGAAACTCACAAAATATCGTTTGTATTAATTATTCGCCAGGCAATCGAGTCGGGTAGTTTTGTGCGATAAATAACATGTCGATTCCAGAGGCAACTTCAGCTCACTTGGCAAAAAGGGGTAAAGTCTAGGTTTATTTACCGGCGCCTGAGAAGCCTCTGAAGGGGAATATCGATGTAACCGAGCAATTTTTGCACCTGCCTCTCAGAAGACAGACTACCTGTGGTACATCAGACGTTAGTATAACCTCGTGTCACTTTCCATCATCGTGATGTTTGGTTGCCCAGATGGCTGGGGCTGTAGAATACACCGACTGCTTCTCTGCAGAGGGGTAACCACCTCCCAACGAGTGTCCTGGGTATGACACTAAACAATCCCATTGTGATATTCCAGCTGGGGCTTAGGGGAATTCGGAGTACACCTTTATGGCCATCGCTCCCAGATCCACCCTGTCCAGGAGTGGTAATACCTGATAAGGTCCTATCTATGGGTCAAATAGAACTAAACTGTGTACTTATACTAAACTGTATTACTTGGGATAGTACTGTTTTGACATTTAAACTATATACTAATCCTAAACTGAATTGTTTAAAATGGAACTATTTTTGACATTGAAACAGTACTTACGCTAAACTGAATTGTTTGAAATGGAACTGTTTGAATAAACTGAATAGCTTGAAATAGACATATTTTGATAAGTAAACTGTGTACTTATGCTAAACTGAATTGTTTGAAATAGAACTGTCCATTTGTATAAAAATGGATTTAGCATTAAATAACCTACAAAGGCTGATAAGCCATAAAGCCTAAACAAACAAACGTGGTGTTTGGATAAACTCCATTATCTGAAACACAGATTGAACTTTAACAGATAGTAGAACTCCCGCAAAAAATAAAACAGTGGTCACTAATGGAAAATATAATATTAACAAGGGTAACGAACACCTAATTACAACTATGTGTTTCTCGAGTAAAGTTAAAGTGATAAATCACAATACATGGCTAGACATTTTTATAGTACACATATTTTTTACGTGACTAAACACTACTGCATAGTTTGGAACGAGCAGCCGCAGGCATAGGCCTCTATGTCAATGCACACAAAACGGAATATATGTGCTATAATCAAACGGGTGACATCTCCACTCTACACGGAACCCCTCTTAAACGTTGACAAATTCACTTACCTAGGAAGCAGCGTCGCATCAACCGAAAAGGACATCGACACGAGGTTAACGAAAGCATGGACAGCTATCAATAGGCTATCGATTATATGGAAATCAGACCTAATCGATAAAATGAAACGCAGTTTCTTCCAGGCAGCGGTCGCATCGATACTGCTATATGGATGCACTACATGGACTCTAACAAAACGGCTGGAGAAGAAGCTAGACGGCAATTACACAAGAATGCTGCGAGCAATCTTGAACAGGTCCTGGCGGTAGCACCCCACAAGACACCAACTATACAGCCACCTGCCTCCAATCACGAAAACTATTCAAGTTAGACGAACCAGACATGCAGTACACTGCTGGAGAAGCGGGAACGGACTAATAAGTGATGTACTCTTATGGACCCCCACACATGGCCGTGCAAAAACAGGACGACCAGCACGAACATACATTCAGCAACTATGTGAGGATACGGGATGTTGTCCAGAAGACCTGCCTGAGGCGATGAACGATAGGGAAAAGTGGCGAGAGAGGGTCAGGGATATCCGTGCTACCAGCACGACATGATGATGATATTGTAGTCTAGTACTAGACGATCGGTATCGTTGAACTGTAATTGAGTAGCCGACTCCCACCTCTAGTAAACCCGGTGGCTGTTTGTTGGACCAAAAAACAACGTTCAACAATGAGAACTTTTGCGGTAGTTGTGTGAAACGGTTGCATGAGTGTTGAGAAATTTTGATAAGAGTCACTCAATTACCAACCACCAGAGGAAAACGGAATGACTTAAATCTTAAATTAGGTGTCTCATTAAATCCCCGCCCCATTAGGAGTGTCCTACGATTTATAAACCAATAGAATCTATTCATTATTAACTAATAAATACCACTCCACGTCTCTCTGTTATTTTAAACCAGGTCCAGAGGATGTTTTCAAAATTGATAATAAAGGGAATGGAATTTTTCTGTTACCACATGTTTGACTCTTTCCTTTTCCTTGTGCAAACTCGCCTTCATCTCTTCGCCTCGCCTTTGTCTCAGCTAACTTTCTTAGAGACCCCTTCAATGTCACAAAACTTAGAGTAGTGAGTTACATGATCTTAAGAGATTTGATGAACGGAAGATAAGATTTATTTGGTTTGGTTTTGTGGCATACCAACCATTATTGGTTATTTATAGTTAAATCTTGTTTTATATATATATCAAATATATGATTTGTAAACACATTTTGTAGATATACACAGTAAAATTATTAAATAGTTTTATTTCGAACAATTCAATTTAGCATAAGTCAAGAAGTTAAATGCCTCTTAGTATTGCTATGTATCACTATCAATTCAATTAAATATCAGTCATTTGTTTACACACTGTTAAATGATCAAACAGTTCTATTTCAAACAAATCATTTGTTTTCAAAGTTTAAATGTCAAACAGTTCTATTTGACTCAAAGATAGGACCCTATCTCTCCGGACTATTACTGGCGCCTCACAATGATATTGTTTTGTGTCATATCTAGGACACTCGTTTGTGGGGGTCTTATGCCTCTGCAGAGATGCAGTCGACGAATTCTATAATCCCAGCCGACTGGGTTGGGAAGATTAGTGGAACAACTGAAACAATCCAGCACACAGTACTAAAAAAAATTAGCGGGGATACTTCGAAGAGCCCGGGAGAACTAAGGAGACTTGCTGTCACTCAGACTCCAATGGAAACCCATCACTTATAGCTGGTGTTAAAAACTCACAGGGAGCATATATATATATATATATATGCATGTATATATATACATGGAGAAAGAGAGAGAGGTGGATAGACTGAGAGAGAGAGAGAGAGAGAGAAAGAGAGAGAGAGAGAGAGAGAGCGAGAAAGAAATAAAAGTGGTTCAAAGTATGCTCTTATATAGATAGGCATCATTACCTGCTTATCAATATTTTAAGCGTCTTTAACTGATAATACCTCTTCAATGAGTCATTTGTTTTTTGGTATGAGACCGCAGTACTCTTATCACAAAATCATTATATAGCCACGGTCTTGAGGAGGAGCGTTCAGCAGAGGTTGACTAGAGTTAGTTTCACGTGACACCGCCTGGGTTAAATTCGCGGGACAACGTGAACTTGAGTGCACATGACACAAAAATGTCGTAATTCACGCAACACCTTTTTCTACATCACCTATTTGCCGCTTGACAATCATGTAACCAAGATAATAAATTTCAGGGTAATCAGTATTTACGTACATGTGTTGTTGTTGGGGGGTTGTTTTGCTTTTGTTTTTTTTTTACGTATGAGTTGAACTTGATAAAAATTTATATTCCAATGAATCATGTTAGGTTTGCAGACTCGTAGATCTGTAAATGGAAATGGAAGTTTAATAAACTGTTTCAGTCTTGGAGATATTTAGTTTGTCAATTAGGAACCCCAATACTAGTCGGATTCTGGTAGATATCCGGAGTATAAAATGGATTTGGCATTAAATATCCTACAAAGGTTGATATGCCATAAAGCCCAAACAAACAAACGTGGTGTTTGGATAAACTCCATTATCTGAAACATAGATTGAACTTTAAAAGGTAGTAGAACTCCCGTAAAAATTATAATTGTTTACTGAATCCGATGATGTGGTAGTACCTGTTAGGGTCCTGTCTCAGGGTCAAATAGATATGTTAAAAAATTATACGTAGTTCATAAGAATACTTGAAACCTTATAACTGTGTTCAAATTATTTGTATTAAGAGTATTTACTTGAAGTTATTGTTGTTTACGAAATATTTTTCGTATTAATTGCTAGGAATTATTACTCGATTATTATAATTCATGGGCCAAATAAGTCTACTTAAAAATTATTTCTATACAAGACCGTGTGCAAAAAAAAGACATGCTTATTCACACTTATATGACATCATGTATTCCTATTAGAAAACAAGACAACTAGATATTAGGTTTGGTTTGGTTTGGTTTGGTTTTATGGCACATTGTAGGTTATTAATGACAAATCCATTTTAAATATATAAATGTCATATATTGGACCACTAGACAAACAACGAAAAACAAGTAGATATAAAAAAAGATATTAAATATTTTTATTCTTCGGTGGCGACGTTTGTGTAAAGTAGGAATACAGTCAGAGAGAGTTCGCACATATCTTTCTTATGTGGCAGGGACCCTTTTTGTGAAGTAGTGCGACGGCCGGAGAATACACACGGGGGAGCCGACATGTCGACTTGAGTGACCAGCTGACCACCCCCTTTCGCTTGGGTAGCCTGCGGGTCTCGGCTTTTAGTCCAAAATTACAGACCTTATATTGTCTTCTCAAATTCCATGCAGAAATATAAACCCACCTCATCGCCCATTTATTTTTCTGTTTTGAGCTAGTTATCGGAACTTACATACTTCCAGTTTTATTTCCGGTAATGTTGATCTTACTTGCGAACGGATATATCTGTCACTCTATCCATAGGCAATAAATTATATTCTTGCCAACATCTTTTTCTCTTTCCAGTGAAATCACTTGGTTGGCGTTATCTTGCGACGGCATTGAATCATCCAAGGCACACTGTCGCTAGCTAAGTTAGTATATCACATAAACAGCTTTATTTAAAACAATTCAGTTTAGTATAAGTATAGTTCTTTTTTTACACACAGTTAAATATCAAAACGGCTCTATTTCAAAACAGTTTCGTTCTGTTTGACCCATAAAAAGGACCCCATTATGAGCTACCACTCCGGGCTTGAGTGGACTTGTAAGCGATGGCAATGAAGGGGTACTATGCATTCTCCAAAGCTCCAGCATTACTGGAACCTCACCATCAGATTGTTTTGTGTCATATCAGGACACTTGTTTGGGGTAAGATCTTACCTTTCTGCAGAGAAGCAATCGGTGTATTCTACAGCCCTCACCTAGCCGAATAGGCAATAAATATGAGGTATAACATGCACAGTTAACGTTATGGGTGGACATGCCATTAAAATCAGTTAGTCACCTGGTAGAGATATCATAGAAGCAAAATAGTCAGTTAAGAAATATCGAGACTTCTTTTATTTTATCATTTTTTTTTTTTTCAAATTAGCAAGTGTCCTAGGTATGATATCTGATGTCCTGGTTCCAGTCCCGTAGTTTGGTGAATAAGGTAAGTAAAGTTGGCGACCGTAGTCAAGGGCGGCCCGAAGGCTCCATTTTCAATAATTACAACACTGAGGTGTAGGGGAGAACGTTACTCTTTCCCCTGGATTGCTCGACTTTACCCTTGATATGCAGTTTATAATGCTGAGTGTTAAGCAAGAAGGTATCAAGTACCATTTTTAAGTCTTTGATATGACGCGACCTGGGATTGAACCCCAGTTTCCCGGGCCATTTGAAACACTCTACCCACGAGACCAATGAACTGTACCAAGGCTAAAAGTCCAGTTTCCCCGACTTTTTACCAATAGCTGAAGGGATAATGGTTGAATAATTTCTTTTCCCAAGGGTAATAGTACTATGCAAAATCCAAAGACATGTGCTCGATTAATCACGTTGGAATAATCTTTTGACATATATATTTTACATGTTACACTGTTAGAAGGGCTTTTGAATTATTTGTCTCGTGTTCATAAGATAACAAATGCTTGAACGACAATTTTGAAACAAAAACAAAGCAAAGGTCATTTGTTTTGGGGGACACTTCATTTGTGAACATAGAGTTCAAGTTTGTTTTTTGTTTTTTGCTTTTGTTTTTTTTATGTTTTTTTTTTTTTGTCGTTTTTTTTTATCAAAGAACGAAGACCTTGATATTTCCTACCAGTTTTGGGTAAAAAAATATATCTAATCAGACAAATATGCAAAATCTTCAAAGTGCTCTGAGCATAAAATACAGAAACTTACATACAGCAGCTATGTGAGGACACAGGATGTAACCCAGAAGACCTGCCGGAGGCGATGAACGATAGGGAAAAGTGGCGAGAGATGGTCAAGGATATCCGTGCTGGCGGCACGACATGATGATGATGATAATAAGAATGAAATAAAATAACCAGATAAATGCTCTTGACACTGAGTTTCATGTTGTCGATTCTCAGGTGAGCCGTAGCCCATTCAGCTGGAGCTGTAGAATACATTGACTCTATCTCTGTAGAGGGGTTAGACCCTAACTTACGAATATCCTAGATATGACACTAAAGGATCCTATGGCCAGGCTTCAGCTTTGGAGAGTTAGGGAATGTGGAGTACCTCTTCATTGCCATTGCTCCCCAGTTCACTCAGACCCGGAGTGGTAGAATCTGATAGGGTCCTATGTATGGGTCAAATAGAACAAACTATCAAAGCAAACAAATGACTGTGACTGTTATATAGCAATACTTGAAATCATTTAACTGTGTGCAAAAATGAGCTCAGGCTCGTTTAAGAATGTTATCAACAAATTCTGTTTACAAATCATCTGATATATAGGTATAAACAAATCATTTGATATATAGGTATAAACAGGACTTAGCATTAAATAACCTACAATGGTTGATATGCCATAAAACCCAAGCAAAACAAATCCTATATATTTAATATATATGTATAAAAAGGATTTGGCATTAAATAACCTACAATGGTTGATATGCTATGAAACTAAATCAAACCAAATCATATATATTTAATATACATGTGTAAAGAGGATGTGGTATTAAATAGCCTACAATGGTTGATAGGCCATAAAACCAAACCAAACCAATTAGGTGAGTCTATATCGATACAACACGACAGTATAACTAACTTCATACCAGTAGGTAACGGCTCATCTGAGGATCGGCAACTCAAAACTCTAAGTCGTGAGTTTTTATTGTTTTTATTGTAATTCTCTTTTCCTTTTTATAGTTGGTATATATATATATATATATATATATATATATATATATATATATATATATATATTGGAGAGGTAAACTAAATAAAGCACAGTAAATAACACATTTAAGTATCGTTACAAGAAAAAAAGAAATTAAAAGAAACGGCAAATTCATTTCAAAATTAAGCAAAGAAAAGCTTGGTTTCTTTGCTTAATGATATATAAATCTTTCTGGATTATTTAATGCCAAATCCATCCTTGATGAAGAACAGCAGTGATACTATTTAAACCATAGCTGAGTCTATAAAGGATTCATACCATTCCTAAGTGTATTAAACCGAAAATGAACGTTATGGCGTAACTAGAGTTCGATTTCGCTTACTACGAGGAGGCAGTGTATCATTTTAGCCATTACCCCACGAAAGTAAAGAGCAGAGATTTACCCGTGTTGTCATATCTACCATAGAAGAAACTGGCAAATTAAACCAATAGACGATTTAATTCAGAGTCTGAAATATCCAACCTACTGGCAATATGCTGCCCGCAAACGACTTTTCTACCACACACAACAGAACAATTTTCAAACATCTGGCAATGTCTCTTGCCCCGGAACACTTTTCTTTCCAGAGTAAGATGAAAGTTCTTTTTAATTTTTCAATCGCTTTCAATTCACCATCAAAAGTAGAAATAATCCACTTTTATATACAACGCAGTATACAATCAAAATCCGATAGATAGATGGATGAAGGGATGCATACTCCCCTTCCCTAAAAAGGGGACCTCGGATTAGCCAAAAACTACCGAGGCATAACACTTACATCCATAGCTGCCAAAATCTACAATGCCCTACTACGAAACCGAATAGAACCCAAAATCAACAACATACTAAGAAAAAACCAAAATGGCTTCCGAAGAAATAGATCCACGACCTCACAAATATTAACCATCCGCAGAATCCTTGAAGGCGTACGGGCAAAGAACCTACAAGCGACATTAATATTTGTCGACTTTACCAAGGCTTTCGACTCCATTCACAGAGGAAAGATGGAACAAATCCTACTAGCGTACGGCATACCTAAAGAAACCGTAGCGGCAATAACGATTCTCTATAGAAACACTAAAGTAAAAGTACGATCACCGGATGGAGACACAAAATACTTTGACATTGTAGCAGGAGTACTACAAGGGGACACGCTGGCCCCGTACCTCTTTATCATTTGTCTAGGCTACGTACTTAGAACATCGATTGACAAAATCAAAGAGAATGGCTTCGAACTGACGAAGAAAAGAAGCAGAAGATACCCCGCAACAACAATTACCGACGCCGACTACGCCGATGACATAGCGATACTGGCAAATACACCTGACCAAGCCGAAACACTTCTGCATAGTTTGGAACGAGCAGCAGCAAGCATAGGCCTCCATGTTAATGCACACAAAACGGAATATATGTGCTATAACCAAACGGGGGACATCTCCACTCTAGAAGGAACCCCACTTAAACTTGTAGACAAATTCACGTACCTAGGAAGCAGCGTTGAATCAACCGAAAAGGACATCGAAACGAGGTTAACGAAAGCATGGACAGCTATCAATAGGCTATCGATTATATGGAAATCAGACCTAACCGATAAAATGAAACGCAGTTTCTTCCAGGCAGCGGTCACATCGATACTGCTATATGGATGCACTACATGGACGCTAACAAAACGACTGGAGAAGAAACTAGATGGCAATTACACAAGAATGCTGCGTGCAATCCTGAACAAGTCCTGGCAGCAACACCCCACAAGAAACCAACTGTACGGCCACCTGCCCCCTATCACGAAAACTATTCAAGTTAGACGAACCAGACATGCAGGACACTGCTGGAGAAGCAGAGATGAACTCATAAGAGATGTACTCTTATGGATCCCCACACATGGTCGCGCAAAAGCAGGTCGACCAGCTCGAACGTACATTCAGCAGCTATGTGAGGATACAGGTTGTTGTCCTGAAGACCTACTTAGGGCGATGAACGATAGGGAGGAGTGGCGAGAGAGGGTCAGGGATATCCGTGCTACCAGCACGACATGATGATGATGATGACCTTTATTGGTTGAAAACCTTCATTAAAAAGGTGCCCGTGGTGTAATGGTTATCGTCGCAGGATATGGACACGGCGACACGAGTTCACATCCTGGACGAGAATGATTGCATTTCACATAGCACTAATACCCTTGGGAAAGGTATGACTCCAATTATTCTCCCTCCAGCTATGGGTAAATAGTAGGGTAGACTAGGTTCTTCAGCCATGGTGAGGCGACTAGTATAGGAGAAGGAAAACTCTGAATTCAAACCTGTTAAACTCCGCTTAAAAATTGACCTTGTGTCATATCCTGTCCGAGCGGAGGGGTTGGTAAATATGACCTTCATTAAAATGTAGGATTATTACCTATGGCTACCCTTGGCCAAATTACGGAATTAGTATATTAGGTGGATTTTTAGCAGTTAATTAACCAATAACATATTTGACGCAAACAGTTTCTTTCTCTTTTTTGTATTCTAGGAGAGCAAATTACAAGAGCATTCTATCATAGTTGGTTATTCTGTAATATTATCCTCTGCCTAACTTGGAAAATACAATTAATTTAAGCGATTTGTTGGAGTTCGTTAAAGGTGCAAGTCTAATCTTTCCGATGAAATAAAACGTGATTCCTTCCGATCAGCGGTTGTGTCAATACTGTTGTACGGATGCACCATATGGACACAAAACGTAAAGAGAAAAAGCTTGACGGTAACTTCACAAGAATGCTACAAGCTATATTGAACAAATCCAGGAAGCAACACCCCACGAAGCAATCACTGTCCAGTCCCTTACATCCCATATCTAAAACCATCCAAATAAGACGAACAAGACACTGTTAGAAAAGGAAGGATGAACTCATAAATGACGTTCTCCAATGGATCCCTTCACATGGACATGTAAGTGTTGGCCGACCTGCATGAACTTAATTGCAACAGCTCTGTGTGGATAAAGGATGTATTTTGGAAGACCTGCCGGGAGCTATGGATGATAGGGACGGAGGGCGAGAGAATCTTCAGCTCTTAAAGAAAAAGGTTTTGCGTTTATCAATTATTAGTCGATATACTGTTAAAAAAACAAGATCAAGATCCTCTAAGTTTGCACCTTTCATATATTTTGTCAGTGGTAATATCTATCTATCTGCCTCTCTATCTATCTACCTATGGATTTTTAAAACATATATTCGAAGCGAAATTGCTTCATACAATATGCTGAAAATTGTTTTCAATTCGTATCAACTTTTATTTCTTTGACAATGGTCTATTCACACTGGTACCGGTCTTTTATTCAAACCGAAATAATGTCTGCCAATTATGGTTCGAACTCAGCGAATATGAACTCGAAAGGGCTAGACAGAATTCACCATTCTAGAATTATCAGAAGTTCTATTAAAAGACAGCAATTATTTCCTTAAGAACGGTTGATTCCTAGCCAAACTTACACTTTTCTGAAAGGGATTTTATTCCATATTTGCAAGGAATAATAAGTGTCATCTATTCAGGTGTTAGTATTTATAGTCTGGGCTGGTGACCAGCCTGCCAAGCCATAAAAATAGCGAATCTATGGCCGTCTTCAAAACGATTTCATAATATAGTTCGTCACAGAAGTTATATCAACGTCTTTAATCGATATCACTCTCTTTGAGAATAAACCAAAAGTTTTTTCTTTATTGATTTTTTTAATATCATTGGAGGCTTTTTTTTATGATAGGACTCTCCCAAAGACCCACAAGCGCATCTAGAGATAATGTTCTTTTCTAAGCTTTTTTTTTTTCATCTCACAACGAAATCTCATCTTTACTAAATCTTTTTTTGTCAGGAACATAAGTCACCGGTTGTTTCTGATACTTTCTGTGTTTATATCATACGTTTGTCTTTGTTTAGTATATACGTCGCAATTTTCCTTGGGTTAATTTTATTACCTGACATTATTAAATAGTCCTTGTTGAATACTGCTCTTAACCTGGCAGCAACACCCTACAAGGCACCAACTATACGGTCACCTACCACCTATCACGAAAACTATACAAGCTAGACGAACCAGACATGCCGGACACTGCTGGAGAAGCAAAGAGGAGATCGTAAGTGATGTACTCCTGTGGACCCCCGCATATGGCCAATCAAAAGCAGGACGGCCAGCTCAAACATACATATAGCAGCTATGTGATGATACGGGATGTAACCCTGAAGACCTGCCAGAGGCGATGAATGACAGGGAGACGTGGAGAGAGAGGGTCAGGGACAACACAAGATGATGATAATGATTAAATAGGCCGCGATGAAAAGACTGGACAGACTCATTGCAGTATAATTTTACTCTGGAAGACGTTTTAAATGTAACACGACTTAAGCCTATCCTGCTGATATTTAAGCATTTTATTGTCTAGAATGTAAGCATCATGTTACTTACAGTACCTGCCATTACTTATCAACTATTAGAACTGTACGAGCTTGCCGTTCAATAATTTATGTGAGCTATCAAGAACTGAAACTTTTTGGGAGAAATGACTCTAACCTGTATCTGTATATTTGCCTACTTCTCATTCCCTCTCCTGAAATATTTTGTTATATCTCTTGATCTCATTTTTAAAAAGCTATAGAAGTAACACTTCTATTTTGAATATTAAGGTATATCAGAAATTATCAATGGAATAATAGGCACTAACTCTAAGATTCAAAAAGGTCATTATGTTCTGGAAGAAAAGTACAGCGAGCCAAAAGTTAGATGGAGGTCGTGATCTCCACAAGTTATAATACTAATCTGCGACATAGCCGATTGTGAACAATTCTTTGAATGAAAATTAATATGAATATGACAGTAAAAGGAAGATAACTTTGGGAAAGAAATGAATTCTCTTACCCCCCGCCCCACCGCTATGGGTTACATAGTTCTATTACTGTCCTTTCAAAAGCGTAGCTTTGCTAATAAATTGCCTACAACGGTGAGGTGCTCGTGGTGTAATGGTTATCGTCGTAGGAAATGGACACGGCAACACCATTTCAAATCCTGGACGAGACTGATTATATTTCACATAGCACTAATACACTTAGGAAAGGTATGAATCCAATTATTCTTCCTCCAGCTATGGGTGAATAGTAGGGCAGATTAGGTTCTTCAGCCTTGGTGAGGCAACTGGTCTAGAAGAAGGAAAACTCTGAATTCAAACCTGTTAAACTCCTCTTAAAAATTGACCTTGTGTCATATCCTGTCCGAGCGGAGGGGTTGGTAAATATGATAAATTACCTAAAACGGTTGATATGCCCTTAAACAAAAATCCTAAACCAAACCAAACACAAATATCTTGACTGCTATCTTTTATATACAATAGAATAGCATATCTAAATAGCTATAGATATATATCTATATACTATACAGCTGTAGATACTATATATATATATATATATATATATATATATATATATATATATATATATACTATAGAATAGCATATCTACATAGCTATAGAGGAATATTTATATACTATATAGCAATAGATACTATATAGCTATAGATATATATTTATATTGATACTATATAGCTATAGATATGTATTTATATTCTATAGAATTGCATATTTATACTATAGAATAGAATAAAGCATACCAAGTGCGATTTTGTTTAAAGAAAATGTGCTCATTTCAACCAGGGGTCTCAAACGCAAAAACTCAAAAGGGCCATTATGTCCTGGGGATGAGGCATAGCGAGCCAAATGAAAGATGAGGGTATGCGTGATTTCCACCTGTTATAAGGCTAATCTTCTGTAAAATATTGCGTTCCCTTTCGGACAAATACTCTTGTGAAATGTATGATCCCCCTTATCCTCCCAGCTATGTGTTAAATAGTACCACTACTGTTCTTCTCTTGATGGCTTTAGCATTAAACAACCTACAAAGGTTGATATGCCATTAAACAAACTATCAAAATAAGTGGGATATGAGAGTTTGTATAAAAATGTTGGTTGACAATTTTGCCTTATTCTGGTTTTACTTTCGGTAAATTCCTTTTTTTTCCGTTTTCAAATTTTGATAAATTCCGTACTGTTTCTATTTTATTGTATTTCATGGTTTTCTATTTATGTGTGTGTGTGTGTGTGTGTGTGTGTGTGTGTGTGTGTGTGTGTGTGTGATCATAATTACATCCCGCAAGCCAATATGAGCTGTCAAATCTATAAATTTTCCGTTTCAAATTTTGGTTTTTACTTATAGTAAATTCCCTTTTTACAGTTTTTATTTTTGATAAAATACCTTTTTTCCGTTTTATATGTATTTCATGGGCAAATTTCAATAAATTGTGATATAAATATTATTAAGATGGAGAAAACAAAAACAAAATTTAAAATTTTTATCGCATTTAAAGAAATAGCAGATATAATTTAAGCTTATTTAAGAATCCATTCTGAAAATATTTTCAATGATATTGTCTGTCATCTCAAATCCACTTTCCTCATGCGAATAAAAGTTTGTAAATTTACATATGAAAGACAACAAATTTCCACTTATTCTGTTTTATAGGTTAGTTATCTATCCTCTCAAGTACACCCTCCATGTCAACATGAATTGACAAATTTACCCTTTCTCACGTTATGTAATAAAGAGAAAACCATTATATTGTAGCGTGAACTAATTTTCTATAATCTTGTATGTCACCTTTCCAACACCATTGGTCTTTGAAACAAGTCATTGTTTTTAGCTAACGTCCTTATTAAGAATGTAATTAAATGTATATCATCATCATCATCATCATATCGTGCTGGCAGCACGGATATCCCTGACCCTCTCCCGCCACTCCTCCCTATCGTTCATCGCCCTAGGTAGGTCTTCAGGACAACAACCTGTATCCTCACATAGCTGCTGAATGTACGTTCAAGCTGGTCGTCCTGCTTTTGCGCGGCCATGTGTGGGGATCCATAAGAGTACATCTCTTATGAGTTCATCTCTGCTTCTCCAGCAGTGTCCTGCATGTCTGGTTCGTCTAACTTGAATAGTTTTCGTGATAGGGGGCAGGTGGCCGTACAGTTGGTGTCTTGTGGGGTGTTGCTGCCAGGACTTGTTCAGGATTGCACGCAGCATTCTTGTGTAATTGCCATCCAGTTTCTTCTCCAGCCGTTTTGTTAGCGTCCATGTAGTGCAGCCATATAGCAGTATCGATGTGACCGCTGCCTGGAAGAAACTGCGTTTCATTTTATCGGTTAGGTCTGATTTCCATATAATCGATAGCCTATTGATAGCTGTCCATGCTTTCGTTAACCTCGTTTCGATGTCCTTTTCGGTTGATTCAACGCTGCTTCCTAGGTACGTGAATTTGTCTACTAGTTTAAGTGGGGTTCCTTCTAGAGTGGAGATGTCCCCCGTTTGGTTATAGCACATATATTCCGTTTTGTGTGCATTAACATGGAGGCCTATGCTTGCTGCTGCTCGTTCCAAACTATGCAGAAGTGTTTCGGCTTGGTCAGGTGTATTTGCCAGTATCGCTATGTCATCGGCGTAGTCGGCGTCGGTAATTGTTGTAGCGGGGTATCTTCTGCTTCTTCTCTTCGTCAGTTCGAAGCCATTCTCTTTGATTTTGTCAATCGATGTTCTAAGTACGTAGTCTAGACAAATGATAAAGAGGTACGGGGCCAGTGTGTCCCCTTGTAGTAAAAGTTTCGTACCTGAACTAAGAAGTCATTACGTGTTTTTCGAATTTCGAGATTCTTATGCTCTATGTGATATATGTTATATATATATATATGAACATTATATGTCCATTTCACACATAGCCGCATCTGGCTATGGTACATCTCTAAGCAAATTTTTAAAAAGGGATCCTAATTTTACGGTATTCTTGTTGTTCTTTAACTTTTAACCACTGCATTATCAGTCAGTTTCCTCGTGTTCTATTGTGCGCAACAAAAAAACAAACGTTTGTGCCGTGACAGTGCACATGCTTGTGTTGCACATGTCAAGAATAAGATATAAGAAAGAAATAAGAATTTATAGAGTTAAAATAAGAAGTATGCAGTTACCGTATAGAACTATCAACTTGTCAAATATAATGCCCCTTACCCTCCAAGCTGTGTCCTCCAAGAATGGCTTTGGTATTGAATAACCCATAAAGATTGATATGCCATTAAACAAAGATACCAAATCAAACCTAAATAAAACAAAAACAATCTAAAAATCATAAAACTATTTGTATTATATAGAAATAATTGAAACCACGTAACTGTAAACATGTTATTGGAATTAATCCCAAAAGGGAAGGCAGTAAGTGTTTGGCCAAAAAAAAAAAGACGTCGAGGGTTGACATGCAGTAAAATTATGCAATCTGCGCTTGATAAGAGGAGCAATAAAAATAATGGGGAAAAGACAAGTAAAAAACAAATCAAAATTTCATAACCACTCTTTTATCTTTATTTCTATCTTTAAAGTCAGTAGACATCGTAAAGGTTCTCATCTCAAAAACCAATATAGTGCAGTGGCTAACGTGCTGGTCTACGACATTAGAGTAAGAAAGTTCGAACTATAGTCATGCTGCAACGTTTATTTTCGAATCAATACCCATTAGAAAAGAACTAACTTCCTTATCAACTCAAAAATAGCTCAAATAGTAACACCACTGTCGTACAAGAATGAATTTGGCATTGAATAACCACTAAGGCTGATATGCCATTAAATAATGAAACCAAACCAGACCAAATTTTTTATTGGTCGAATTTATGAGGGTCTACTTTTTGTCGCTATCACGATAGATTTTCTTTCGATGCGTATTCATTGGGTGAGTCAAAAGTTTTGCAATATTTTGGTAACATGAGACACAGTTCGGCAGCTTTGAATGCTTTTGCCAAAATTATGAAGGTTTGGTTTGGTTTTATGGTATCTTATACCAAATCTATTCTAATACATATAAACAGTTCTTTTACAAATAATTCAGTTTAGTGTAAGTAAAGATTTTTTAGTTTACACGCCGTTTAGGTGTCAAAAACAGTTCAATTTCAAACAATTCAGTTTTGTATAATTATAAATTTTTGTTTACACACTGTGAAATGTAAAAACAGTTAATTTCAAGCAATTCAATTTAGCGTGAATTCACTATTTAATTCGATTTAACCCATAGATAAGAATCTATCAGGTGCTACTACTCTTGGCCGGAGTGGAAATGGGAGTGATGTCAAGTACTCCGCATTCCCCAAAGCTCCGGCATTACTAGAGACTCATCATCAGATTGTTCGTATCATATCTAAGACACTTGTTGGGGGAGGCTTACCCATCTGCAGAGATGCAGTCGGTGTATTCTTCAGCCCCAGCCGACTCTGCCAAAATTATGAAGGAGAGAAACCACACAGGACTGTAAGATGGGGAGTTAGCCTGATACTCTTCAAGTACTTGTCACCAGATTTACCTCTATGGCTTGATGAAAGGTTTTAGGCTTAACTGACATTGCCTGATCGTCGTGATTCGTGTAACTTGAGTGAAATTTCTTCAACCATCTGGTTACTATACTGTTATCAACTACACCTTCAACTTTCACATAATAAAAGTTTCCGTTGCTTCCAAGGATTCATGGTCAAGTTCAGACTTGTCAAGCATAATTTCCCGAATTGGACGACGTTGCACGTGTTACATAGCCAGATATGAATATTTGAAATGTACATAGAATGTTCATAACTCATATATAGATAACATAGAAATCCCGAAACACAAAAAACACTTACGACTTCTTATTTCAGTTAAAAGGTTTTTCGACATAAGGAAGAGAGAGGCACAATCTCTCAATGCTGACTTTTCCATCTACCCCAACCCACGTGTCGTAAGGCGTCGGCGAACTCCAAAAATCAACCTTCTTCTTCCGACGCTAAAACTCAACTCTCTGACTTTTTCTCAAATCCCCAAAATCCTCCGCGCACGCTTCCGGTGCATGACGTCATTCACATCCTACGGTCACATTTTCTATCTGGGATTTTTATTTTGACATCTCTGAATGATACATCCTCCCCGGGCGCGCGTGAGCACCTGCGCTCATGTTGCACCTAACTAACCCTTGCGCTAAGCGAAAAGTTCTCAGCCTAACAAAACCGAAAGGCAAGATATATAAAACGAAATCCCTTGGCCATTATATTACACACGTTCATCTGCTCAGTTTTAAATCACACTCGGATTGAAACAATGCACAACGTGTTAGCGCACCATGATACAACCAACCACATCGGGTACCTACTTCTGCTTAAACTTCTTCAGTCATGTGATATACACACAGTAAACTAGCACTTATCAAAACATTACAAAGCTTTTCAGTCACCCTAGTATATCTGTTGATATTGAAAACTGGATATTCTATATCAGCAGTTTATTTTTCAGATTTTCTTACCATCATAAAATATGTTGTCATAGATCAACTGCAACAAGACTTATTTCATGAATCCAAATCAGGATTTTAAACATCCCGATGAAACAGATAGAAATGTCATTTTGGATAAGAGACAGTTATCGAGGGAATAATAAAAGAATTATTTCAGAAATTTTGTTTCCAAGATAAGAAGGGTCAAAATAAATGTCAAGCTGAGGAGCTTAGAATACACTGATTGTATCCCTTAAAGAAAGATACGAATCACCCCCCAAAAATGTGTCTTGGATATAAAACTAAACTAGATCTGATAGTGAGATTTCAGTTGTGGAGATCTAGGGAGTGTTAAGTAGCATTCATTGCTATTAATCCGTGTTTCAGTCAGTACCGGAGTGGTAAAACAAGTTAGCGTACTAACTATGTGTTAAATAAACCCGTTAAAGATAGGTCACATTAGAATGAACTGTGTGTAAAAATATCTTAATAAAAAAATCTACACAAAAAAATGTAAATAACGTAGAGTCGGCTGTGGTGGTTGCAGTCTAGCAGGACTGTTAGCGATATGTATGGCCCAATGTCCCTGTTGCAACAGTATTTATCCTCCGTCCCACCAAATGGACGAGTGTGGTACAAGGCTTTTTAAGGTGGGTCCCGGCGGCTCCAAAAATGGTGTTGCAACTGTGATTTGCTTTCCGGCCCACCAACCGGAGGAGTATGGCAAAAGGCCTTTTTAAGGTAGGCCCAACGCAGGGCCGTAGTTCAGACATGCCCGGTGGCTTCAAAAATGGTGTGTCAACTGTGATTTGTTTTCCGACCCACCAACCGGATGAGTATGGCACAAGGCCTTTTAAGGTGGGTCCGACGCAGGGCCGTAGCTCAGACATGCCTGGTGGCTCCAAAAATGGTGCAGCAACTGTGATTTGTTTTCCGGCCTGCCAACCGGAGGAGTATGGCACAAGGCCTTTTAAGGTGGGTCCGACGCAGGGCCGTAGCTCAGACATGCCCGGTGGCTCCAAAAATGGTGCAGCAACTGTGATTTGTTTTCCGGCCTGCCAACCGGAGGAGTATGGCACAAGGCCTTTTAAGGTGGGTCCGACGCAGGGTCGTAGCTCAGACATGCCCGGTGGCTCCAAAAATGGTACGTCAACTGTGATTTGTTTTCCGGCCCACCAACCGGATGAGTATGGCACAAGGCCTTTTTAAGGTGGGTCCGACGCAGGGCCGTAGCTCAGACACGCCCGGCGGCTCCAAAAAAGGTGTAGCAACGGTCTGATAGTGTTCTGCGGCGGCTTATGTATTCTTACATGTATGCCGCATGGGTATATTTCCATAGTACCTGCGAGTGTATACAAATATGCATATCAATGAGCTGGCGGTGTTACCCCCTCAAAGCGTTCCTGAGTAATGCCCTTCAATCACTATACAAATAAGAAAAATATCTTGCAATGCACATATTTTCCCTAACTTCAAGGCCTAATATAACCCTAGACAAATTGACACGTTAAAATCAATAAAGAATATTAGTATTCGACTGTAATATTTGAATCCATATAAGAGTAAATTATACGTATTCAGAATGATTACTTGAAGCTATAATCGTTTACTAAGGATTATAAGTCACTTGAAAATATATAACTGTGTGCAAGCAAATGACTATTATTAAACAAAAATAATCACTTGCAGCCAAATGATTTTTTGAGTTATATAGAAATACTTGAAACCATAAAACGATGTGCAAATTATTTGTATTCGATGAAAATACTTGATATATAACTGTGATCAAAAAATATACAAAACAACACAAAAAATGTGAATCTAAATATACAATGAATGTGGTTCCCATCCCTTGAGGCATAGAATAACCGTTAGATGGTTGATTTGCCGTTAAAATCAGTTAATCAACAAAACCGCATCGACGTCCACTCACGGAATAAGATCGATTTCTTTTTTACGAGTAAAAGAATCTTTACGAGTAAAAGAAACGAGCTGAAATGCAGGTTGAATGTATAAAATGGCATAAACATTTCGTAGGTTGAGATTATTCTCTTTGTTTTTACAGTATCTACTCATATCTCTTTATTTCAAGCATGCGCAGAAGAGATATGTGACTTTGTACAATACAAATCAATAATCATTATGTTTTACTGTCAAGCTTTGAAACATTTTTCATTGATGCCACACAGTCGAAAAATCTTTTTTTTTCTAATAGGCTGAGAATAATTTTACAGTTACGTCCGACCTTATCAGACATGTTTACACACGGTGCCAGATTGTAAGAAAATTGGTTTTCTTTGACATTTCTTTCTTTTTTTTTTTTTTATTTATCTTTGATGATCTATTACCATTTTTTTTTTTACTTAACTATATTTTCCGATGGCTAAATATATTTTGTTTTACCATTCTTTGTTCTATTTTTTTTTCTGACGCAAGTTAAGTTGGAAAGCAAAACGGAATTTTAGGAGGACAAGATAATTGCGGTTATTTTCTCCTGTTCTATCTTTTACGTATCTACTTTTAACAAGTCTTTATTGTGTGGCTTACCGGATTGTTATTTACATACATTTCTTTTAAATATAATTTGCCGGCTTGGAACGAGTTGTTCTTTTTTTTTTTTTTTTTTTTTTTTCTTTAACAGAGATAGAAAATGTTTTTAAGCGCGTCTTCCCACATTGACGATGATTTTCGGAAAGAAAAATTTCTTGACGTGTCAGTTGGAATTATTTTATGGGAAAAGAGAACAAAATTCTTTAAAGCATGCTCAAAGAAATACTAGATGTTCCTTAAAAACTTATTTTAAAATTTAAGAAAAAAGCACTTTTAAAAAGTTATCTAACTTTTAAAAAAGTTTTTTTTACCAACTTTTTAAAAATTCTGTTTGATTACTAATGTGAGTCAGAGGTTTGGAAAATTTTTTTGCAAGTTAGTTTGCGAGACGCATATCACGTTACAGTTAGAGCGGTAGAAGACTCTAGGTTTGGTTGGTAGCATTGTGTGATTTGGTACGCTGACATGTTGTGCATTGCTTTTTCTTTGTGTATTATTTGAGAAGCCGCCCAGGTAGAGGTCAAAGGCAGTCTAATTTGGGAACATCTGCTTAATTAGTTCGAACTGTATCAAATGCCGCAGAAGCAGCCAATGACTCAGTCTGCTAGGGCTGCAGAATACACCGACTGCATCTCTGCAGATAGGTAAGACTCCCCCCAAAAGTGTCCTGGATATGACACTAAACAATCTGATAGTGAGGCTCCAGTAATGCTCGAGCTATAAGGAATGCGGAGTACCTCTTCATTACCATTGCTCCCAGGTCTACTCCGGCCCGGAGTAATAGCACCTGATAGAGTCTTATCTGTGGGTCAAATAGAACTAAACTATGTACTTATGCTAAAAATGAATTTTTTTAAATAGAACTGTTTTTGACATTAAACTACATGCTTATGCTAAACTGAATTGTTTGAAATAAAAATGTTCTTGATTTTAAATTGTGTGTAAACAAAACACTGTGCTTATACTAAACTGAATTGTTTGAAATAGAACAGTTTCGGACATTGGGATAATGGTTAAAGTGTTCGCCAATGACTCGGGAGACCAGGGTTCAATCCCATGTCGAGTCATACCAAAGACTCAAAAGATGGTACTTGATTCTTCCTTGCTTAATACTCAGCATCATAAGGTATGGAGCAAGGGTAAAGTGGAACAATCAAGGGAAAGGAGTAGCACCTTCCTCTACACATTGGTGTCGTAGCTATTGAAAAGGGCGACTTAAGCTCACCCTCAACTATGACTACATATGTATAAAAATAGATTTGGCGTTAAATAACCTACAATCGTTCATGTGCCATAAAACCAAACCAAACCTAAAAACTTTTTTTCAAAATGACTTAATTCATCGCTAAAAGATTTAAAATGGTTGATACGCCGTAAAACGAAACAACCAACCAACGGAAGCAACCAAAAAAATCTGTTTTTGGGTGGGTGAAAAATCACATGATCTCCACACAGGAAACAGAGGGTTGAGGAAATTCCACTCTAGTGGCATGAATTTTGATGATCAGGAAAGGTCAGGTGGGCCTAAAACTGTAATTCCATCGAGGCAACTTCGATGGGTAGCATTCGAAGAGTACGTGACCAGCACGGCATCTTACAATCGCGATGTCCGGAGATACATTACGTAACTAAGATATTGGAAAACATTTGACTCCCCCCAGTAGAATTTATCGTCCTATCGACGGGGCTTAGAATACACTGACTGTTAAGTGAGGAAGACCCCACACCCAAGGGGAGTCCTGGATATAACACTAAACTGTATCTGATAATGAGGATTCAGTTCAGGATCTCTGAGGTAAATGGAATACTCATTCAGTGCCATTACTTTCAGGTCCACTCTGATCCGGAGGGGTAGTATCTGTTAGTCTTATCTATGGGTTAAATATATCTATCAAATAATTAATTCATGTTCGCCAAGAATACTTGAAATTATATTAATTATATATATAAGTGCGTGTATGTGTGTGTGTGTGTTAATAACTCTAATAATAATAATGTCGTGTTATTTTTTGGTTAAGAATTTAAAATATTATACTATAACAACTAGTAATTTTCGATTACAATGCCAATGCACACAATACGGAATATATGCGCTTTAATCAAACAGGCGACATCTCCACACTAAACAGTAGTTCTCTGAAACTAGTTGACAAGTTCCCCTGCCTAGGAAGCAGTGTCTCATCAACCGAGACAGACGTCGACACGCGACTAGCAAAGGCATGGACAGCTAACGATAAGCTATCGGTCATAAGGAAGTTAGACCTGATCGATAAAATGAAGCGCAGTTTCTTCCGAGCAGCAGTCGTGTCCATACTGCTATATGGATGTACTACATGGACGCTAACTAAACGGATGGAGAAAAAGCTTGACAGCAACTACAGAAGAATGCTGCAAGCAATATTGAACAAGTCTTGGAGACAGTACCCCACAAAGCAGCAGGGGGTGTCCTCGTGGTGTAATGGTTAAAGCGATGGACTGCAGAATCGTCGTACTCCAGTCGCGCTATTACGTTCACTTTCGGGCAAATACCCTTGGGAAAGGTATGAACCCCCTTATACTCCCAGCTATGGATTAAATAGTACCACTACTATTCTTCTAGGAGAATGGCTTTAAATAACCTAAAAAGAGTTGATATGCCATTAAACAAAGAAACCAAACCAAACAAAGCAGCAGCTGTACGGCCACCGACCACCCATCACGAAAACTGTCAAAATTAGACAAACCATACATGCTGGACACTGCTGGAGATGTAGGGACAAGCTCATAAGTTATCTACTCCAATGGAATCCTTCACATAGAGGTGCAAAGGCAGGACGACCAGCTCGAACCTACATACAGTAGCTCTTTGCCGATACGGGATGTAGCCCTGAGGACCTGCCGGGAGCGATGGACGATAGAGAGGGGTGGCGAGAGAGGGTCAGGGATATCTGTGCTGATGGCGTAACATGATGATGATCATGACAATGCCTTGCACGAGAAAAAATATTTTGCGTCACTACTTATTTGGAGATAAAATCATTCAAAACTCTCTCAAAATAGATGCAATCGATTAATATGATAATGATTTATTACTGAGACAAGAAACTTAAAAAAAAAAGATTGCCTATCCTGGAAGCTGATATAATAACAATTAAGAAAAACTTTGATTTGATGTCTTAAGCTGAAAGGGCGCATTTTTACAGGAAATGTTCTAAATGACCGCCCTCGCGCTTGTTCCAGTAATAAATCATTATCATATTCATGGATTGCACCTATTTTGAGACACCCTGTATAACCGAGTAAAAACAAAGAAACAATCTATGCGATATTCTAACCTCTTGACATAAAAAATCAAGACAGGCTGACATGCAGCTAAAATCAATTTGTCAATATTATAATAAATTAGCTTTCATATGATATATGATATAATGAGGTTATTAACTAATGAGAATGATTTTAAAGATACTCTTTTCTCTCGTATATAATTAAAGAACATAATAGTTAAACTTACTTTGGCATTGAATAAATAAAAAGAGCAAGAAGGAAAATACAAAATACCAAACGAATCCCCTATGAGGATTTTAAGCAAGTACAAAACTAACGATTTTAAAGGCAATTTTTTTTCAAGTTTCAAATAAAATCTTTTAATAAAATGTCTTTGCGTAGCACTTAAGGTAGATGTACCCAACATTCTCCTGCAGAATTCTAGAATTTGGTTATTAGAGGCCTATAAGCTAAAACAAAGAATTATTTTAAACTAGTTACAATGATGAATTTGCGACAATGTTTAAACTCAGCTTCACATTTATGTGCAATTCGTCCGTTACGATTGTGGGTTCCATCAATCATACGAGATGTTGTTCTATGTCCAACCAATCAGTAAATTATCACCATTTTCTGATTGGCTGAAGTTCAGCTTACCAGTCAAGTATATTGAATAGAAAGCGAGTAAATTGGTTTATATTTAATTGAAAAGTTGAACGACATTTGATGACAGTGTACCGTTGTAAATTATATTCTGGTCAATTCATTTTTTGCAATCAAAACACTTGCCTAATTTTCTCCTTACTGCCAGCGTTCAAATGATCTATATGAAAAAAAATCTCGAATTCTAATGCTTTGAATAAGATATTCTGAAAAAACTATTATATTTTCTTCTAATTGGTGCAAATGAACTGTATGACATGGGCCAAAATCAGCTCTAAAACGAAATTTAAATTTTCTATTGTTTAGGTTGCACAGCCAAATCAGTAAAGCGTCGTTAAGGCTAGACAACCATGAAAGATAAGAATAAAGTGGTTTAACTCTGGGCCCAAGAGACAGAAGAGAAACTGCTATTCAGATTCAGACATATATCAGAAGAGTGTTCAAAAAATATGGAGATTGATACCGCGTTTATCAAGAAAGAAATAAACCAATAAATGAAACCATACTTTTCTTCAAAATTGACCATTTGTAATTCGGCACACTTATTCCAACGCGTTTCTCTTGGCCAAAGCACCACTAAAACTTTAAACTTCTACTCCTGAAGTGCATTTTCAGTTTAGGAAAGAAGAAAAAATGCAAGGATCTACGTCTAATAAGTTTGAAGGGTGCTGTAATGAAACAATCCTTTTTTTTTACAAACTGTCCTGTTGGCGAGCTTTACGATATGTAGTATCCCCAAAAGAAGGGTATAACTCAAACAAAGATAAGGGGTCCTGGGTATGACCATACCAAAAAAAAGAGGTCCTAGGTATGGTTTTACCAAAAAAGAGGGATTCAAGGTATGACCCTACCAAAAAACAGGGGCACCGGGTATGCCTATAATAAAAAAAATAGGGATCCTGTGTATCACCCTACCAAAAAAGAGAGGGTATGACACTAAAGTACGGCAGATGATGAGGCTCCAACTCTAGAGAGTGTACCCCTTCACTGACATTACTCCCAGACCCACTCAAACTCAGATTAGAAGTAGCCGTTATGGCCCCATCTATGGATCAAATAGATCTGTTTAAAGATTAATTGAATTAGATAGAAATACTTGATATCGTATAAGTAAATTATTTATATTAAAAACAGTTACTCGAAGTTATAATTATTTGATCTGGGTTAGTATTAGTTACTTAAAATCATTTAACTCTTTGCAAAGGAATTATGATAAAAAAAGAAATAACAAGTTGAAATCCTAAAAACATTTAACTGCAAACATATTATTTATATTGTTCCCCAAATTCCAGGTCATAAGTGTTTGACTGACTCCAGTATTAAATGATACATGAAGGGTTGACATGCCGTAAAATTAATTAAATCTGCACTTCACAAGAAGAGCAATGAAAATAATGGGAAAAGTACAAGTAAAAAAACAAAAGCAAAATTTCATAACCAATTTCTTATCTTTATTTTCATCTTTATAGTAAGTAGACATCGTAAATGCTCTCATCTCAAAAATCAATACGGCGTAGTGGCTAAAGTGCTGGCCTGTGACACCATAGTAAGAAAGTTCGAACTACGGTCATGCTGTAACGTTTACTTTCGGATCAATACCCTTAGAAAAGAAATAACTTTCTTATCACCCTATATATATATATATATATATATATGTGTGTGTGTGTGTGTGTGTGTGTGTGTGTGTGTGTGTGTGTGTGTGTGTGTGTGTGTAAAGATGATTTAGCATTAAATAACCTACAATCGTTGATATGCCATTAAACCCAACCCAACCAAACCTACTTGATCCATAGATTGGACCCTAACAGCTAAACCGTCGGCTTGGGGAGTAGAATATGGTGACTTCATCTCTGCAGGGGAGTAAGACCCCCCCGCCACTTTAACAAGTGTCTGATGATGAGTTTCCAGTACTGGAGTTTTGGGGAATGCGAAATATGCCTTTTATTGCAATTACTTCCAGGTTCATTCTGACCGGGAGTGGTAGTACCGGTTAGGATCCCATCTATGGGTAAAATAGAACAATTTAATTATTTACCATACTTGAAAGTATTTAATGGTGGGCAAACGAATGAATAATGTTAAATAGAATTATCAGAGTTAGATAGAAATAACTGAAACCAATTAATGTCCTGGGTATGATATTAAACTACATCTAATGGTTATGTATCATTTGGGGATTATGAATTGCCCCTTCATTGCTATTATTCTGACCGGAATTTTAGCATCTGTTTGGGTTCCATCTATCGGTCTAGTAGAAGGATTCAATCTTTTACTAGAGATTATTGATCACATTAAAGAGAATTATTAGTGTTAAATAGCAATAATCAAAACCATTTAACTATGTGCAAACAAATGATATACATTATTAACTGTGTACAAACAAGTGATTAATACTAAATAGAATTACTTATGTTGAATAGCAATAATTGAGCCTATTTAACTGTGTGTTAACAGATGAGGTCTAATTTTTAGAAGATAATATTACCTACAAACCAACTTCTTACTAATCACACACACACACACACTCACACACACACACACACACATATATATATATATATATATATGCGTGTGTGTGCGTGTGTGTGTGTGCGTGTGTGTGTGTGCGTGTGTGTAAAAAGGATTTGAGATAAAATAATCCACCGGAGTTGGCATGCCATAAAACACAACCAAACCAACCCTTATAAGTACTCCCACTCTGGATTAGAGTGGACCTGGGAGTAATGCCAATGAAGTGGTGTTCTAAAATCCTATGAGCTCTAGAACACGAGCTTCACCATCAGATTCAGTTTAGTGTCATACCCTCAGCACTCATTTTTGAGGGATTGTCAGTGTACAAATATTACAGTAACGCTAAAAAATATTTCCTTTTAAGTAAATATCTCTCGGAGACCACTATTAAAAAACGATTCCGCAAAATTATTAACTGAAAAATCTCAATGTCTACCATTGTTTGCACTTCCGTTTCCGGATCAGTGCATTTTAATTCCAACCAATCATAATTTACCTACTACAAAACAAACACCGGGCCAAAGACGAAATCAAAAACGAACCTCCGCAAAAAATCAATTTGCGACAATGTTTATTGTCCGTCTCTAGTTGGAACGACCTACTGACATCGAAGTTGCTTCATATCTGTAAATGATATGATCGATTTTGACGCTGTTTTCTTATTGTCTGGCCATAGGTGAACTGGCCGTATGGTGCTGTCCAGTGGACAGTACTTGATATTGATATGCCAGTGATAGATGCCTTACTATGCAGATAGTGTTGTTACGTTAGAATTTTAAACAAAAACGACAAAACAATAAGCTCCCCTCAGTTTTTGCAGAGACAATGCTTAGCTGCATGGATAAGGTGAATTTAGATACGCAGCAATTTACAGGATGCACGCTGTTGTGGTGATGCACAGCCATGAGGTTGGTTGGTTGTTTTTTATGGCATATGAACCTTTGTAGTTTATTTAATGCTAAATCCTTTTTTATACAAATAAACAGTTCTTTTTCAAACAATTCAGCTTAGTACGAGTACACAGTTTAATTGTCAAGAACATTTTTGTTTCAAGCTATTCAGTTTAGTCAAATAGATTTAATTCAGCCAATTCATATTAGTATAAGTATAGATTTTGTTTACACGCAATTAAATGTCAAAACAGTTCTATTTCAAAAAATTCAGTTTAACGTAAGTACAGTTTTAATGTCAAAAACAGTTCCATTTCAAACAATTCAGTTTAGCTTAAGTACGCAGTTTAAATGTAAGTACACATTTTGATTGTCAAAATCATTTCTATTTCAAGCTATTCAGTTTACTCAAATAGTTTTCATTCAAATAACTCAGTTTAGCAAAAGGACAGTTTAGTTCTATTTAGCCCATAGATAGGACCCTGTCAGGTGCTACCACTTCGGGCTTGAGTGGATCTGGGAGCGATGACAATGAAGGGGTACTCTGCTTTCCCCAAAGTGTCGTATATTGAACCGCTGGACAAACAACGAAAAACTCGTGGATGTATAAAAATATCTATATTTTCATTCTTCGACGGCGACGATTTTGTGTAGAGGGAATACAGTCAGAGAGCTTTCGCACATATCTTTCTTCTGTGGCTAGGACCCTTTTTGTGAAGTAGAGCGGCGGTCGGAGAACACACACGAGGAGCTGACAGGTCTTCTTGAGTGACTAGCGGGTCTCTGCCTTCAGTCCAAAATTACAGACTTTATATTGTCTTTTCAAGTCCCATGAGGAAGTATGAACATCATCTTCGCTTCACGTATTTTCTGTTTATGGCTGGTTATCGAAACTTACATATTTCCGTTTTTTTCCGGTAATTTGTTGATCTTATCTGGGAACAGAAATATCTGTCACCCTATCCATAGGCAATAAATTATATTTTCGCCATCATCTATTTTTCGCTCTCCTGCGAGACCACTTTGTTAATGCTATCTTGCGACCACAATAAATCTGCTAAGTTCGTCGTCGCCAGCTACGCTAGTATGTTACAAAAGCTCCATCATTTTCTCAAGAAAAAGAAAAAAGAAAGAAAGAAAAAAAGGAGAAAGAAGGGAAGGACCGTTGGGAGACATTTATGTTTGTTACTGCCTGCTGGCTTAATATAGCCGGTATTTTAAAAGGAAAAGAGAAAAGAAAAAGGAATAATCTCTTAAATCTTATCATTATTTGTTTGGTCGTCGTCTATTAAAACTTTGTTATATTTTTAAATGCACCCTTGTGTTGAAATCATTTGGTTGTGATATTTAACTATCGAGTCGCCTTCTTTTAGCACATATCTGTTTCAGCTTCGTGTCGCTTTCATTAATTCTCGCTAAATGTCTTATTCACCTTAAAACATTACATAATTATTCTACTTGTGCTGTTGACATGTTATGATTTCGTTGTCATTAAAAAAAAAATTGGATGAAAAAAATGATGATTTTTAGGGTTAAACTTTGTTGATATCTGGTTTCGGTTTTGCTTTGTTTGTTAATGATATATCAACCTTCATGGGTTATTTAATGCCAAAGACACATTTGAAGAAGAACAGCAGTGTTCGGTGAATAAAGGGTTTCTCAGAGGCATTAGTCCGAATGTGAGTGTAACAGCTTGACTGGAGTTCGAATTCCTTTACTTCCAGACTGCAACTCATCACGTCAGCCAGTAAACTACGGTCATTCCCCCTAAAGATATTTGAAGCTTCTTTTAACTCCAGACCTTCTCCTGCAGCTACAGTGGGAAATCTTGCCATTCCATATATGTATTTACCCAACCCTTCCGTCACGTGTAGAATGCAACATAAGGTGAGTCGGGGGGGGGGGTTAATTCGAGTAAAGCTGGCCTGAATTCAGAGTTTTCCTTCCCGTTTGCCTAAACAAGGTTAAAGAACCAAGCCTGTGCCACTAATTTTCCCTAACAGAGGTGGGGAGAAGAGATGGATCCATGCCTTTCGAAAAGGCATTAGCACGAAGTGAAATACAACAGACTCATTCCGGATTTGAACTCCTGTTGCTGATTCCTTTTCTTAAGACGATAAACCTTACGCTAAGCGCGCCTCTATCATGCTCCATATCCTCCACATAATATGATTTTTTTTTATGAACGCGTGAAGGATTCTAATAAGATATCAAAAATTATTTCTGTTATACTGAGGATATGGATCGTTAAAAAATGGTATCTAGAAAATTATCAGACGACTTCAAATTGAATTAAAAATTGATATATTCAGTAAGAGATTTTAAGTGGATTGGGCTGATAAATATCTCGCTAAGATATTCCGTTTTTGTTGGGTTGTGGTGACATTCATACAATAATAATTATTGTACAACGTAGATATTTTTAGTTATCTAGTAAAGAGAAGCTTCTGATCAGGTTATTTCCTTACAGTAAATTAATAAATATATTCCATTGTGTTTGTTTTGGGATCCGTATTTGGGCACACCTTATCTTTTGTTTGGTTTCATTGTTTATATTATCAAACGCTTTTTATTGAGTTTTCCACGCAAAACACACATATGGGTTTTGTAAAGATAATATTGACAAAACGTTTCCTTTAAAATATTTGTAATAACTCGTATGGACATACACTTACAAAAAGAAAATAAATACCCGCACACAACGTGCTTTCACTAATACAAAGCCGGATTATTACGTAAGGAGAATAAGACGGTAAATACGTTTATTAGCATTATCATCACAAATCAACTTGATCTCTTTCAGATTAGTTATCTTAAGAAGTCATGCACTGACGATTATTTTGTTACCAGGTACAACCATTTCAGGTCAGAGTGGAACTGGGAGTAACGACAATGAAGGAGTACTCCACACAACCCATAACTCCAGGAGTGGAGCGTCACCATCAGATGATCAACACCTCAGTTTTTGCAGAGGTATCTTACCTCTGAGTAAAGGATACAGTCAGCATATACTGGGCGCTACAGAAGGGCTGTCTCAATAAAGTGTTCAGTAGAGCTATTATACACACAGACACACACACACACACACATATATATAGATGTGTGTGTGTGTGTGTGTGTGTGTGTGTGGTTAGGCACTGACGTTCATTTAAGCAATAACGAAGACAAATTTTGTCTGTATTATTTATTTAAGATCCTTTCAAATTTTCTGATAAGTGTCTTAGTTTCAGGTTGGAATTGGTAGATGAATTTTCAAAATTGGTAGATGAATTTTCCAAATTCCTATAGTATTCCTATAGTTTTCTATTTCCATTGATAGCGTTCCCTTTTTAAAATAACGATCACTTTTTTAAATATATCAGTTACCCTGTTTTATCCAACTCTTCATTCCCATATTTTTGTTATGGTATAAACGTTCAAAAACTTTCAAAACTTTTTAAAGACAAACACACCTTACACAAGCAAGCAACCCCTGATGATGGCCTATGAACGATCCGAAAGCAGTCGGGACAATTTTGGGAAATTCATCTACCAATTCCAACCTGAAACTAAATTGTAGCTGTTCATTTGAACCTGAAATAATAAAAATTGGTCAGTCATCTCATAAGATGTATAACAATAACATACTGAATTTTCAAGAGTCTACGACAATTTTAAATGCCCGTACGAAAAAAGTCTGGAAACTTATCGTATGCACCCCGTATTTCTCCTATATAATAAAGCAAGCCTAAACCTTCAAGTAACAATAAGTATCAAATTATTATGGTATGTAAAACAACACCCGGTTTCATCATACTTCAAATTTAACAGAGATAAAATTTACAGTTACAATTATACATGTCCAAAATTCAATTATTCATCTATAAAAAAGAGATGATTCAAGGGTATCTAATTTTAGTACATCAATTATTTTTATCATTAAAATGAACTAGAAAATACATCCTGTATCGGCACAGAGCTGTTGTATATAGCTTATAGCAGTGTAACATACCCATGATACGGATATGTGAGACGTTCATAGAATGTTCATAAGATATATACATAGAAAATAGGAATCCCGAAACACGAAAAACACTTACGACTTCTTAGTTCAGGCACGAAACATTTTATTACCTTTGAGTTAAGAAGTTTTTCGACGCAAGGAGAGAGAGGCACATTCTTTCTATTCTGGCTTTTCCATCTGCCACAAACCACGTGCGCACCCGACACAAGGCCACTGCGAGCTAGCGAAAGTCACCCTTCTTCTTCGGACCGCAAGACTCAACTAACTGACTTTTTCAAAATCCTCAAAATCCACCGCGCACGCTTCCGGCGAATGACGTCATTCACGTTCCCGAGTCCTATTTGGGATTTTTATTTTGACATCTCTGAATGACACATCCTTCCCACGCACGCGCGTGAACATCTGCGCTCAAGTTTGTACCTAACTAACCTATGCACTGAGCCGAAAGGTTCTCATGCTAACTAAACCCAAAGGCAAGATATATAAAACGAAATCCCTCGGCCATCATATTACAGCTGGTCGTCCAACCTTTTCTCGTCGATATGAAGGGTGCCACAGGAATACGTCGCTTATGAGGTCATCCCTACTTCTCCAGCAGTGTCCTGCATGTCTGGTTCGTCTAACTTGGATAGTTTTCGTGATGTGTGGTCGGTGGCCGTACAGCTGCTGCTTTGTGAGGTGTTGTCTCCAGGACTTGTAGCATTCTTGTGTAATTGCCGTCTAGCTTTTTCTCCATCTGTTTTGTTAGCGTCCATGTTGTGCATCCATATAGCAGTATCGACACGACCGCCGCTTGGAAGAAACTGCTTTTATTTTATCAGTTAAGCTATTTATTATCTTTATGTGAACGATTGTTGTTTGTTTGGTTTTTTGAAGAGAAAATTATTTGCTCTATGGATTTTATTTACATTGAGCTCTTGGCCAGGTTTATTTAAATTTAATACTGTATTTGGATATTCTGTTGGTCCAAACTGGAATTATTCCCTACTCCGGATTTACTGGATTGAATAATATATATATATATATATATATATATATATATATATATATATATATTTCTCTTCTTCAACCAAATAGTCGGACAACCTCTAAATGCATGGACTCATATATCATACTCCAATTTCCGCTCGAGCACACTTATATATATATATATATACACAGCTAGCTTTCAATTAAAGCTTGAAGCATCTCGCGTATCTGGCCACGCACAAAAGTTGTGATACAACGAAACAGTCAATCTATTGATGACAAGATATATACTCAAGTGGGAAATTATTGGTTGCCACAAAAGCGTAAATGTAAAGTTCTCCTGAATTAATAGGTTTGGTTTGGTTTGATGGCATATCAACCTCTGTAGGTTATTTAATGCCAACTCTTATTTTTATTCACAGTTTTTATAAGCAATTCAGTTTAGCATGAATACAGTTTTTTGCTTACACATAGTTAAATATAAAAACAGTTCCATTTTAAACAATTTTGTTTAGCATAAGTACACTATTTAGTCCATCTGTCTCTCAGGGCTGCATCTTCCCTTTCCCCAAGAAGGGAGACCTCCCTCGGAATAGCCAAGAACTACCAAGGTATAACTCTAACATCCATAACGGCCAAGGATTACCATGCTCTGCTATGCAACTGCATAGAACCTACAATTTAGAAAATACATGGGAAGAACCACAATGGCTTTTGGAGAAATCGATCAACGACATCACAAAATTTGACTCTCTGTCGAATTCTACGTGTTCGTTCAAAAAACCTCGAGGCAACACAACTATTCGTCGACTTCTCCAAGGCATTTGACTCCATACGCAGAAGGAAGACGGAGCATATACTTCTCGCCTACGGCCTTCCCAAAGAAACCATCGCAGCCATAATGATGCTATATGAAAACACGAAAAAGTCCGCTCCCCAGATGGAGACACAGACTACTTCGACATTGTAGCAGGTGTGCTACAATGAGACACATTAGCCCCATACCTGTTTATCATCTACCTAGACAACGTGTTTCGAACGTCTATAGATTTAATGAAAGAAAACGGATTCAAGCTAGCAAAGGAAAGAAGCAGAAGATACCCCACACAAATAATTACGGACGCGGACTCCGCCGATGCCATAGCGCATCTAGCAAATTCACATGCCCAAGCCGAATCCCTGCTACATAGTCTGGAACGAGCAGCAGGTGGTCATCTGAAACTAGTAGACAAGTTCACCTACCTTGGATACAGCATCTCATCAAACAAGAATGATGTCAACACGCGACAAGTAAAAGCATGGACAGCTGTCGATCAGCAATTGGTCATATGGAAATCAGACCTGACCGATAAAATAAAACGCAGTTCTTTCCAAGCAGCGGTCGTGTTAATAGTGCTATATGGATGCACCACAATGATGCTAACTAAATGAATGGAGAAAATACTTGACTTCAATAGCACAAGAATGCTGTGAGCAATATTGAACAAGTCCTAGAGACAACACCCAACAAAACAGCAGCTGTACGGCCACTTACCGCCTATCACGAAAACTATCAAGTTAGACGAACTAGACATGCGGAACACTGTTGGAGAAGTAGGGACGACTTCATAAGCGAGGCACTCCTGTGGCCGCATTGCACAAAGCTCCAGCATTACTGGAACCTCAACATCAGATTGTTTTGTGTCATATCCAGAACACTCGTTGCGGGAGTTTTACCTCTCTGGAGAGATGCAGTCGGTGTATTCTGCAGCTCCAACTAACCGAGCCACTCGTAAATTGAGCATTACGATAGTCGAGCACGTATATGTAAAAAAATATATACGTGAAAATTCCTTCGCTTGAGCTGAGAATGACGATAGTCTGGGTAAGATACCCGACTGAAGTAAAGTCAGCCGTGTTTCGATTCCAACTTGAAGCATCTCGTGTGTCTAGCCATTCACAAGAGCTGTAATATAATGTAACAGTCGTAATTGCGACTCAAGTTCAAATACCTGGATTAGGCTGTTTATGTTCATTTTGTTCTAAAGTCTTTAAGAAAGCCATGAATCTCTCTCTCTCTCTCTCTCTCTCTCTCTCTCTCTCTCTCTCTCTCTCTCTCTTCACCCTTAGTAAATAATTGGGTGTACTGGGATTTTTAGTTTGGGTAAGACAATCATTCTAGAAAGAAAACTGAATTCAAACCAGCTGTCATCATCATCATATCGCGCTGGTAGCACGGATATCCCTGACCCTCTCTCGCCACTCCTCCCTATCGTTCATCGCCCTAGGTAAGTCTTCAGGACAACATCCTGTATCCTCACATAGCTGCTGAATGTACGTTCGAGCAGGTCGTCCTGCTTTTGCGCGGCCATGTGTGGGGATCCATAAGAGTACATCTCTTATGAGTTCATCTCTGCTTCTCCAGCAGTGTCCTGCATGTCTGGTTCGTCTAACTAAATGAGTTCATCTCTGCTTCTCCAGCAGTGTCCTGCATGTCTGAGTCTGCTCAAAAGACGACCTTGTGTCACACCAGTGAACTGACTGGTTGGTCGGTTGATTGTCTTTTTCGCATGTCAGTTCTTGTTTGGTTATTATAGGGGAAGTCAGTTTAACATTTAATGATCCTAATTATATACAACATAAAAATGTATCTTCCTAATCATTTTAAAGAGATAAATACTTTATACTTATTCTGTGCCTGGGACACCTGTCAATTTGGCTCAGAATACGCTGACTGTATCCTCAACAGAAAGGTAAGACAGTCCCCAACAAAAGACAATAGATGACCTGAATGTGACACTAAACTGTATCTGGTGGTGAAGCTACAATTCTGGAGATCTAAGGTGTGTAAATTACCACTTCATGACCATTACTCTGAACCGGAATGGTAGAAGCTATTATCGGTCAAATAGATAGGTTTAAAAATTATACGTTTTATGTAAGAATATATGATGCCATATAACTGTAAATTATTTGTATAAAGAAGAGTTACTTGAAGGTACAATTGTTCACCAAGGATTATTATCAGTTATTTAAAATAATACAACACTGTGCAAATACATGATAATTATTTAATAGAAATACTACTACGATCATTTTTCTATCGTATCTGAAGATGAAGGCCTACTGAGTTTTTTTTTTTCAATTTTTGGACAGGCATTTTCAATTTTCTGAAAGGATGTTCATGACTCCCTGGTTTCTTTTGAATGCATGAGTTTTGGTCTACTCTTTTGGTATTATTTAGTGCCGAAGTCTTTTTCAAACAATTATACGATTTCAAGCAATTATCTCAACAACCTCTCCATCGTATGGTTTTGACTCGTTTTTTTTTTTTTGATTTTTAGACAGGTTTTGCTGTAAGAGAGATTTTCATGACTCCCAGATTTCTTTAATTAATCTTTTTATGTCTGATGATTTCTTTATGTTTTATTTACCTGCTTTACGTGACCCTTCTCTGGATTTAAAGTACAAGATCTCTCTGGTTAAGTTGCTAGCCCATCTTAAATCGCATTGGGCGAATATATCGTAGATACCAAAAAGTTCAGATTTCTCCAGTATGAATTTCTTTGGAATATCCAGTAAACACTTGACAATTAGTGTTTTGCGCAAGAGATACCTCATATAGACCTGAAGTTTTGGGCATCTGCTTTGTATACCGTCCAACAGAAGAGATGAGAGAAATATGGTGTACTACACAGCATATTTTGTTTTTTTATGGAGAGGTCTTTATTGAACCGGACTAGCTTTATCATCCCGCCAAATACATTGAAATTATTTGACGTTTGTGTATTTAGTTCCACATCTAGTCTGTTGTTGGTGACAGTGAAGACTCCATATTTGAATTTGTTTCCTTGGGTTTGTACCTGCTCCTCTATCAGTATGTCTTGGTCAATATCATGTGATACCGGAAGGGATTAGTACATTACCTCAGTTTTCTTGAGATTAATTTAAAACCCAAATGCTTGTGCAGATTACGAGAAACGGGTGATTATCTACTGTGTATCTTGGTGGTTTTGTGTCATAAAGGCAGTGTCGTTAGCAAATATGAGTTCGCGTACCAGAATAATTCTGGTCTCTCTTGCAAACTTAAATTAAATGGCTCTGAACAGGTTTACCCTCAGTCTTATCTGTATGCATAAAAAACATTGACGGAATATACGCTGTTAGAATTTATCACGCAATCATATCCTATGCTTTACTTGTGATTAAAGACGTGTTGCAGTTTTGTGTTTAATTACAAGTATTTCATTGCTGTAGAGTTCGGTAATAGATAATACCTAATGATATGTTTTGATTGTCTAATATTCCACTGATGTCACAGTGCTAGAACATTCTTTAATAAAAAGAATGATTTGGGGTCATTTATTCATGTACCATACTATATAGCTCTTTTTAAAATTCACATTGTATTAATATATATATATATAGTATTATTCAGTCCAGTTAAACTGGAGTTGTGAGGATTTACATCAGGACAAAAAAAAAACATTCAACAGTGAACATTTAAATTTTCCTGGTAAGTCCTGTTATGTTTTTTTTTTTTTTTTTTTTTTTTTTTGTGTTTTTGATTTATATCAAAACCCATAAAAGGATGGAAATATATATATATATATATATATATATATATATATATATATATATATATATATATTAAATCAATGTGAATTATATATATATATATATATATATATATATATATATATATATATAGAGAGAGAGAGAGAGGGGAAGAAAGAGAAAGAAATAAAGAGAAAAAAAGATTGCTCATCATGCTTCTACATACACATGTCTTTTGTTTGTTTGTTTGTGTGTGTGTGTGTGTGTGTGTGTGTGTGTGTGTGTGTGTGTGTGTGTGTGACTCTAACTAAAAAACTACATATCTTTTTTGAAACAATAAAACGTTAGTTCTATAAGCTCATGTTTTGGTTCGGTTTGGTTTTATGGCATATCAACCATTATAGGTTATTTAAGGCCAAATCCTTTTTATACGTATATATTAAATATGTGATTTCTAAACACATTTTCTAGTTAACATTTTAAACGAATATTCTACTAGTATCTCAGGGTAGAACAACTTTTGATAAAACAAATGGTTAGGAGTGCACTTAATCGTGTACTATATTTTGTAAATCTTACAAAAATTCACATTGTGCTAATATATATATATATATATATATATATATATATATATATATATATATATAGAGAGAGAGAGAGAGAGAGAGAGAGAGGGGAGAGAGAGTCAGACAGACAGACGGAAAGAGAAAGAAAGCGAGAGAGAGAGAGAATCAGAAAAATATAGAAAGATTGAGAGAGATTATTCAGTATCTTATACATATTAATGTCCTAGTGGGGGGTGCGTGTGTGTTAGCGCGCACAACTCTAACTTATCAAAAACTATATATCATAGCAAGATCTTTATTTAAACAAAACACTTCATCCTCACCGAACCGTGCCGTTATCAGATATCTCTCTCTCTCTCTCTCTCTCTCTATCTATCTATCTATCTCTCTCTCTCTATCAATCTATCTATCTATCTCTTTCTCGTTTCATACGTTCTTATCAGTGATCACTTATTAGGAGTCCTCTAGACGACACCCAGTGACCGGACCGAGCTGGTGAATGTAATTTTTTGGTAGTCAACCATCACTGATGTATCCTTGTTTGGAAGTCTTTAGGAGAACGTTGTTTCAGAGTTTTTCCTTGCTTCTCCAGCTGTGCCTAGCATGTCTTATTCGATAGTTTGTGAGATGAGAAATAAGTCGTTGTACAGCTTCTGTTTTCTTCATTTGTTTTAAATATCAGGTAGCTTCTTTGTATAGTTCTCATCTAGCCTTTTCTTTTGGCGTTTCGTTAAAGTAGTGCAACAGCTCAGATTTCCCGTTTTATTTTAGCAGAAAGATCAGATTGCTATTCCGTCCTTAACTTGTCAATAGCAATCAATGTTTTACTTATGTGTATGCCAATATCACTTTTACTTGATGAGATATTGCTACCAAGTTATATGAATGGGTTTACTGATTTCAGAGGCGTGCCATTTTAGGAAGAGATTGCACCATCTTTATTAAAACATGAACTATGTTTTGCGTTCATATAGAGACCAATGCCTTTGGCCCATTCACTTAAAATACTTTAACATAAAGAATAAATTACCAATTTAATTTGCTAATGAATTATAATTATATGTGATCTTCATTCGCACTGAGTGTCATTTATTCATTTTAAAAATTCTCGAAAGATTAGAGGTAACTATGAAACGCTAAAAAGTATCTAGCCAAGTCGGCTGGCGCTATAGAATATACCGACTGCATTTTTGCAGAGAGATAAAAATTCACCCCTCAACGAGTTTATGACACTAAATAATCTGATAGTGAGGCTTCAGTGATGCTGTAGCTTTGGCAAGTACAGAGTACCCCTTCATTGCCATCGCTCCCAAGTTCACTCTGGCCCTGAGTAGGAGCACCTGATAGAGTTCTATCTATGCATTAAATAGAACTAAACAGTATTTATGCTAAACTGAATTGTTTGAAATAGAACAGTTTATATGTATAAAATGGATTTGGCATGAAATAACTAACAATAGTTGATATTCCATAAAAACAAACCAAACCGAAAAAGGATCGTTCACTTCTGTCCGAATAGAAGGACCTTTATCATCATGGACAACTGTTATTAGAAAACCTTTTGAATAGACATGGTCACCAATTATATACGGTAAAAATCTATCTTCCAAATCAATTTTTAAAAATTAAGTGCTTTATACTGAAGTATCAATGTTCAAAAAGCTGATAAAAGTCATGATCATTTTAAACATTAATTGACAGATCTATTTGACTCATAGATGAGACCCTCAACCAATATGACAACACGGAGTCAAACTTGACATGGAAGAAAATACAACTCTACACCCTCCACAGAGTTCAAGAACTGCAGCCTCACCCCGAGTACAGTTTAATGACATCATAAAGAAACTCGTCATTGTGTAACAGAATTGTCCTTTTTTTCTTGATTTCCAAATTTCAATCTTTTTAAAGTCATTTTTTGTTGCCTTTAAATCAAATGGTATTGCACCATCTTTTTTTATATTTGTACTAATATTTACAAAACTGGTTTCCTAAATTTTCGGAGCAAAATCCCCAGACAGCCTCCGGTATGTTCAGCCTCAAAAGACCCCTAACCGTACCTCCATTATACAAGACAGCCCTAACTACCCTACTTTACTAAAGGGCCAAAATTGCCTCCAGATTTACTAAAGCTCCCTTACTGCATCCCAGTTGTAGTTCTATTTATTAAAGAGCCCTAACTGTAGTTCCTTTTACAAAAGAACCAAAACAGCAGCTTATTTTACAAAAGACCTCCAACAACAACCCCATTTACGAAAGATCTCGAGCTGACCCCATTTTTAAAGAGCCTTAACATCAATCTCTTTAGTAAAGAATCCCAAAGCACCCCATTTTCTAAAGGGCACCAATTGTATTCTCTTTTATTAAGGAGCCACAGTTCCACTCCCTTTTACTAAATAGCTGCAACTACACCTCCTTTTTCTAATTAATTCAGTACACCAACTGCATCTCTCCAAAGACCCACCCAGCCAATAAGTGTCAAGGATATATCACTAAACAATCTGATGATGTGACTCCAGTGATGCTTGATCTTTGGGGGATACAAAGTACCCCTTCACTACTTTCGCTTCCAGCTCATGGAATAGTAGAACCTGATATGGTCCAATCTATGGTTAAAATAGAACAGTTGAACATTTAAACTAAATCCGAAAAAATTACTTATGCTTAACTGAATCGTTAGAAATAGAACTGTTTGATGATTTAACTGTGTGTAAACAACAGACTTATGTTTAACTGAATTAGTTCTTCATAGCTATACTCGGAACCATTTAACTTTGTTGACTTATGCTAAATTGAATTGTTAGAAATAGAATTGCTTGATCATTTAACTGTGTTTATCAATAAAATGTATTCCCAAATCATATATTCAATATATATGTAAAAACAGAATTTGGCATTAAATAACCAACAATGGTTAATATGCAATAAAACTAAACCAAACCTTTTTCTAAAGACCCCAATTTGCACACAATTTTACTAAAGAGCTCCAGTTACACTTCTCTTACTAAATAACACAAACTGTACCATTTTTACAAAAGACCCCTAATTTCACTCCCTCTAACTCACATAAATTGGGTTCATACTTGTTGAATCATGGTAATCAGAAGATACAGAGTGAAATAGTGTTAATTATTTATTAACTCCAGTGCTACAGTCCGACCAGTGTTATAAGTCTCGTGCTGTTGGGTGTTCCGTCCGAAGTTGTTCTTACTACTGACCGACGTCCTTTCAGAGCTGTGTCTCTGTTTCTCTTTCTGCTTCTGCTTCTACTTCTGCTTCCTCGTGCATGAGAGACTCGGCATCTTTTATACTTACGCGATACCGGAAGTCACGTGGTACGAGCGACTATACAACAATAGTTTTGCCAAGGATCTTAATTCGAAGTCAATAAAAATTGTTCCAGCCGAATTTTGAACTTTGATTACGTCAAATCCACGAAACACTTGGCCACTAGCAATACCATGCATTTTCTCTAGAGACCATTAAAAAAGAATTACCATTATTTTTGTGTACCAAAATAATAGTGAAACTAACGGAAGTATTTAAGATTTTGAAAAATCATCAATATTTATAATAATAGTAATTTGCTTTTTAAAGTAATTTTTTTCCTTTTAAATAAACATTGTTGTGTAAAAATCAATGTATCTTGCATGGTTTCTTAAAAGACAAAAGACATTCATTTGTTTTGTGCTGATTTTCGATTTTTGAGATGTCAGACATTAGATCAAGCAAAACATGGCACTATGCCAATATCTGTGATCAGTGGAAGAACAGTAGCCTCGAGAGGTCGTCATCTAATTCCACTTGTGTTTCTAGACACAAGATTAACTTAAAGGTCAATATCAACAAATCGAAATCTGCATTAACACGAGGTTACTTTGATCGGCTGACCAACTATGCAAGTGATAGATAGATAGATAGATAGATAATTAACTGACTAAGATAGATAGATAGATAGATAGATAATGAACTGACTAAAATAGATAGATAGATAGATAGATAGATAGATAGATAGATAACTGACTAAGATAGATAGATAGATAATGAACTGACTAAAATTGATAGATAGATAGATAGATAGATGTGAAGAAAAAACGGAACCGACAGTTGTAGCGTGAAGGCGCTGTTAATTTTATATGCTTATGAGTGTTTTGATTGGATCTGCAATAGGAAGATTGTATTGAGCCAATTTCTTAAGAAGAGAGAAAGCTAGATCTCTTGAAGGTCAGGAACTGAACTCTCCGCTTGTAACAAGGCTTGAAAATTGATCGCAGGCTCCTGGGGCAACCCTGCGATAAAACCAGCTATCGAAAAGAACCTCATCGAACTGATGCTTAAATGCACACAAATAAATACTATATACGGCACCATATATATATATATATATGTGTGTGTGTGTGTGTGTGTGTGTGTGTAAACAGGTTGAACACAGTGAGAGAGAAAGAGAGAGGGAAAGAGATTAAAACAGACTGTGATATATCAGTAGAGAGAGAGAATGAGAGAGATTTAAATTGACTGTGAGATATAGTCAGAGAGAGTGGTGTGTAGGAGGGAGTTATGAAACTGAAATATATGGACAGAGAAAGAGAGAGAGGGGGGGAGAGATTTGGATAGATAGATAGATAGATAGATAGATAGATAGATAGATTTCACAATATGTTTTCCTAAGGCTTTTTACTAACGAGGTAGGCTTTGAAGCCATTAGTCTGCTTCGGACAAGATTCGTGGGTTCCAAATCTGCTTTTCATGGTAGCTACGCTAAATTCAAATCATTATTTACACTCTCTCTTCTGAGGAAAGTGATTTTATGCCGAAGGATGATGCAGAGAAAAAATGAATATGCAATATAACTGGACAAACAAGGCAAGTTCTTCATCTTAGCTTTTCTTCTATTCTCCCAGATATATTTTTTCGTTATATTTCGCATCGCGTTTTTATTTATCTTCTCTTCAGAATGAATTTCTTTTCTTCCTTTTCTTTAGCAAACTTTCCTGATTATTCATCCTCCTTTTTTATATTCACCAACTTTTTCTTCTTTTATTAGCTTTACTTTAAAGCTCTTCTTCTTCTTCTTCTTCTTCTTCTTCTTCTTCTTCATTTACTAACTTTTAAACGTTATTTCGTCCCTGAATGTCTTCAACTTTCAAACGTTCTTCTTCTTCTTCTTCTTCTTCTTCTTCTTCTTCTTCTTCTTCTTCTTCTTCTTCTTCCGCGTTATTCACTGCCCTTTTTTTCTTTTTAAACTTAGTTTTCTGATGTTAAATTTCTTTGATTTTCAAATATTTCTTCTTCTTCTTCTTCTTCTTCTTCTTCTTCTTCTTCTTCTTCTTCTTCTTCTTCTTCTTCTTCTTCTTCATTTACTAACTTTTAAACGTTATTTCGTCCTTGAATGTCTTCAACTTTCAAACGTTCTTCTTCTTCTTCTTCTTCTTCTTCTTCTTCTTCTTCTTCTTCTTCTTTTTCTTCTTCTTCCGCGTTATTCACTGCCCTTTTTTTCTTTTTAAACTTAGTTTTCTGATGTTAAATTTCTTTGATTTTCAAATATTTCTTCTTCTTCTTCTTCTTCTTCTTCTTCTTCTTCTTCTTCTTCTTCTTCTTCTTCTTCACGTTAAAATGTCCTTTCTCATCCTTTTCTTTTTTTTTTGACTTGTTAATGATTATTCACTGTCCTTTTTGGTTCTCTATGAGGATCAAGTGGCATAAAACCTCATCAATACTCCATTACTCTTGTCAATATTCGAGCTTATTCTAATGATACTGTAATCAAGATGGTTTCACCTCTTCGGATTTCCAGTCCGGCCAACTTTTTTCGTAACAGTTACAAGTACTCCTATAACGATGGAACAACGGCTACATTTAGTTACAACTTTTTTTTTTTCATTTCAGACGTATATCTTTTCATTTTAAATCAATGATCTGCTATAAACGCTTACTTAACGGGGGAAAGTCTAAATTAAATGCACACCATTGTTGCTTGATAACGGCCATGTATTATCACTAAAAGTAAGTAACAATATTGTTTTTTTCTGTTAAATAATGATCATTCAAATGAAAACGATGGCATTGTCACTGTTCTCGTCGTAGGAAATGGACAGGACGAACTGAGTTCAAATCCAGGGCGGTGCTGTTTGCATTTAACAGTATTGATGCCCTTGGGGAAAGGTATGGTTCTAACTATTCTCTCTCCAGCTATGATTAAATAGCATGTCAAACTGGGCTCTTTAACGTTGATATGACAACCATCCTAGAAGGAAAATTCTGAATACAAGCCTTTTAAACTCTCCTTAAAAATTAACCCTCAGTAACATCCTGCTGATAGATGAGCGGTTGGGTAAATACATACTGGTTGTTTAAATTTTATCTTCTATTATGACTGATATCATTATCGTAGAAATACATACTCCGAATGACGAATATGAGAATTTCGTCAATGCCCACTTAGAAGCGGCAGCGGAATGCATGCCAACTAAACAAAGAACTAAGTCTAGATTACCATGAGAGACATTCGCGGTTAGGGAAAAGCGTGCAGACATGAAAACTGCCTCCAACCAATACCAATGCCCTGAAACTTAAAAAGGCACAAAATGAATTGGCTAACATATACCTAAAAGAACAAACAGAATACATACAAAATCAGATTGATAAGATTAGAGACTCGGTTAAACATAGACAATCTAGGATAGCATGGTAAACAGTAAACGAAGTGAGCAGAAGGAAGAGCACTGCCAAAGCTAAACTGAAAGCTACAAGCCAACAAGAACGAATACACCAATGGAAACGACATTTTGAGAATTTACTCGGAAACTCTCCAAAAGTTACACATGAACCAATCACGAGAATTATAAGTAAACAATTAGACATCAAACTAGGACCGTTTACGCAAGAAGAACTCGACTCGGTACTAAGAAAAATCTAAAATTAGAAAAGCAGCTTGGCTCGATGAAATACCCCCAGAAGTATGGAAGACAAGACAATTGCTTATATACTGTATTATTAGAAGTATTCGTGATAGTATTATTATTATTATTTGAAGTAGTAGTAGTAGTAACAGCAGCAGTAGTAGTAGTAGTTGCACTTTACTCCTTGACACCAGTTTTATCCTGTGGTTTTCCACTGAAGAATGAAAATCAGAAAATCTCAATTCTCCAGGACGCTTCTAAGTATTCTAGCAGATTTAATCAATACTGTTTTCTGGATGTTCTTAATTTTTCCTCCGATCTCCAGTTTCTCCAGTCTTTTTCCAAGACTTTGGAGACAACTAAGGCAAGATATAAGTATTAGTTTATCTTCTCACTGTTTTTTTTTATTTTTATTTTTCATTTACACTAGATGATCCGCTGAAGCAGAAAAAATCTTCTAGATGAGAATGGCCCAGTCGGCTTGGGCTGCAGAATACACCGACAGCATCTCTCCAGAGGGGTAAGAGTCCCCCAACGAGTGTCCTGTATATGACACTAAACAATTTGATAGTGAGGTTTCAGTATGGCTGGAGCTTTAGGGAATACGGAGTACCCTTTCTTTGCCATCGCTCCCACATCCACTCTGATGCAAAGTGGAAGCACCTAATAGGACCCGATCAATGGATTAAATAGAACTGTTTGACATTTACCCTGTACTTAAGCTAAACTGAATTGTTTGGGATATAACTGTTTTTATATTTAACTGTGTGTACACAAATGACTGATGTTTCATTGAATTGGGTGTATAGTAATACTTAAAAACATTAAACTGTGGAAACAAATGATAAAAATGATAGAAACAAATGATAGAAATAAGTGAAACTATTTAACTGTGTGAAAAAATTCAGCTAGGCTCGTTTAAAAATGTTATCAACAAAATGTGTTTAGAAAGCATATATCAAATACATATGTATAGAAAGGATTTGGCATTAAATAGCCAACAATGGTTGATATGCCATAAAACCAAACGGTGTATGTATATATGTGTGCGTATGTATGTGTGTGTGTGTGTATGTATGTATGGGGATGTCCATGGCCTTTTATCGGTGGATTGTGATTGTTGCTGCGGCAGCGATTTTTCTCAAGTTGTCATAATTCCTCTCAATAATATAATCATTAATCTTTGAAAAAGATATTAATATTTGTTGCTGATAGCGATTCTTCTCTGTTTAAATTAGTTGCCGATAGCGTGTCTCTTTTCAGTTTCATGCAGCGCGTCGTCCTCGTTATCTCTGCTGCGATTATCATTTTATATATATATATATATATATATGAAGAAGATTATGAATCGGTTCCTTATACACACGTCACCGTTAGAGTGGACGTGTACAAGCTTTCGCAGCGGATAGCATATTATTCAGTCTGGAGACAAATATATTAATGGATAAGCTCAATGATTTGCATTGCAAGAAATGTCCTTGACTCAAACAAGATCTGATAAAGATAAACAGCAAAAAATCTCTCTCTCTCTCTCTCTCTCTCTCTCTCTCTCTCTCTCTCTCTGTGTATGTGTGTGCGTGTCTGTGTTCATACATACATATATATATAAATGTGTGTGTGTGTGTGTGTGTGTGTGTGTGTGTGTGTGTGTGTGTGTGTGTGTGTGTGTGTGTGAATAAAAAGGAGAGATTTTTTTCTTTTGGTGTTTATCTTTTATGTAGGTTTTAAAATGGTCAATATGGAAAAGAGTAATTATTACATATATATTGTTTTCTATAAAGTAATATTTTTCGTCTGTCTGGTTTATGACTATCTGTGGATGTTATTTTTAAAATCCCAAACCGAACGATAGGAAAAAAATATATTATATTGCTTAATAAATAAATATTTATATATATATATATATATATATATATATATATATATATATATATATGCACATATATTGTATTGTTCCGAATTAAGTACCCACCGACAATATTTTTGATAAAGATTGGCTGCAAGTCGAGTATTAACCAATTTCAACGGATAAGACACACACACACACACACACACACACACACACACACACACACACACACACACACACACACATATATATATATATATATATATATATATATATATATATATATATATGTGCGTGTTTATGAAATAGATCAATAGTCAGAGAGACAATTTTCTTTTCACTGTTTTTTCTTAAATCTTTTATATACATTTTACAGTGTTGAATATGGTCGCTTAAACGGACCATCTGAAGAAAACACCATTACCCGTGCCAACCCTTCTGGCTTACGGTTAAAAAAAATTATGTATTATTATTCTTTTCCGACGCTTCCTGAGTTTTTCCTTTGGTCACCATTCTATGCTTACTTCCTATTGTACAAACTCTATAGTCACTGATATAATTCATTGACTAAAAGTGACAGAAACAAAGGGTCCACTATTTTAAGGATTATAAACAGTTTTTTGGATTTTAAATCGTTCTTAATTCTATCCACACCCTTTTTAAAGGAATATTTTAATTGTGTACCAAACACAAGATCTTCATGTTATTTCTAATGAAAATGTTTTCTAAAGTAGATTTTTATTGCAACTCACTACAAATACGTTATCTTATCAAATGTTTTTTTTTCAATAATAATAATAATTTTTTTCATACCGGAAAAGTTTCAGAAAATTTTCTAAACTACACAGACTTTATTTCAGAAAATTTATTTAAAAATCCAATAAAATAAAATGAGATTTCTTCCAAGCAGCGGTGGTTTCAATACTACGCAATGGATGCACTGCGTGGGCAATTACAAACACATAAAAAAACTCGAGAGAAACACTGCAAAAAATTATACAAGTTATACTGAGCATATTCTGGAAGTGACACCCCACGAAACAATAGCTGTACGGCCACTTACCTCTTATCTCTAAATCCATCCGGTTTGGTTTCTTTGTTTAATGGCATATCAACCTCCGCAAGTTATTTAATGCCAAAGCTATTCTCATAGAAGAGCAGTAGTGGTACTATTTAACCCATAGCTGGGAGGATAAGGGGGTTCATACCTTTTCCAAGGGTATTTGCCCGAAAGTGAACGTAATAGCGCGACTGGAGTACGAACTCGCTTACTACGATTCCGCAGTTCATCGCTTTAACCATTACACTACGAGGACACCCCTCTAAATCCATCCAAATAAGAAGAATAGAATTCACAGGACACTACTCGGATATATATATATATATATATATATATATATATATATATATATATATATATATATATATATATATATATATATATATATATATATATATATATATATATATATATATATATATATATATATATATATATATATATATATATATATATATATATATATATATATATATATATATATATATATATATATATATATATATATATATATATATATATATATATATATATATATATATATATATATATATATATATATATATATATATATATATATATATATATATATAAACAGTGTACTACTCCATCCAGCCAACAAACATATATCAAACTTTTTTATTGTAACCAAATGCACTACAATTACAAATCCGATGAAAAAATATTGAAAACATTGATTCACAAAAACATACTCCCCTCTGATCCTAATAAAAAAGTAAAACTTGTTATATATTATAATAAGTTTAAAACCTCGAATCTAGTCATTAGAAATAATTCCTCTCCCTCGATTGGAGTTTTGCAAAAAACCAACGTTATATATAAATTTAAATGTCCTTTAGGAGATTGTATCTCTGATAATAATAATATATATGTTGGTTTAACCTCAACTACCCTGTCGAGGAGACTTACAATGCACTTTTCAGACCCAAGTTCAATAGCTCAGCATTTAAAAAAACATTCATGCCCAACAACACAACTACGGAAATTCTCACCGACAACACAACAATATTAGAACATCAAAATAATAAACAAAAACTTCAGATTCTCGAAGCATTACATATCAGAAACCTGCAGCCGACACTTAATAGAATTAATTTTCAAACCAGTGCTAATGTACTTAAATGTCTTTAGCTACTGGCACTAAATATAGAATCACATTCAAAAACAAACGCCAAAACCTTCAACGGCAAAGACGCCCTTACACAGTAGTAATATGCTAAAACAAAAGTTACATCACTTTTGTAGTAGATCCTCCCCTGATGATGGCCCAAAGTCGGGCAGAAAGTACTAGGGATACATGCAACTATGGACAATACATAAATCAATTCCCCCAGAATACAATAAAAGTAATACGGGAATTCGAACGGATCCAAAAGAAAATATGTAGACATAAAATGTCTGTTATGTTTAATGAAATTTGCATTAACGAAGAAATGCTGCCTAAATATATATATATATATATATATATATATAGTATTGTTCGTGAATATACATCGGACAATTTTTTTCAAGGAAAATTTAAATATCTTTTAAACTAAAGATACCAAAATTGTTTTCTTATTTTTAGGCTTTTAGCATTTGCTCACCGTGGATAGGGCCCAGTCGGCTAGGGATGCAGCATGCACCAACTGCATTTCTAAAGAGAGGTTAGACTCCCACAATGGGTGTCCTTTTTATAAACAATCTGATAGTGAAGCTCTAATTGTGATGGAGATTTGGGGAATACGGAATACCTCTTTATTGCACTCGCTCCCAGGTTCACTCTTGCTCGGAGCGGTAGCACCTGGTAGGTTCCTATCTATGGCTGAAATAGAACTAAACTTGTACTTATGCTAAACTGAATTGTTAGAAATAGAACTGATTTTGATATTTAAACTGTGTACTTGTGCTAAACCGAATTGTTAGAAATAGAACTGTTTTTGACATCTAAACTGTGTACTTACCTTAAACCGAATTGTTTGAAATAGAACTCTTTTGATATTTAAACTGCATATTAATGCTAAATCGAATTGTTTGAAATAGAACAGTTTTTTACATTTTTACTGTTTACTTGTCTTCAACTGAATTGCTTGATATAGAACTGTTTTATGTATAAAATGGATTTGGCATTAAGTAACCAACAATGGTTGATATGCCATAAAACCAAACCAAGCCACATCACAATGGATAATATTAGTTATCATTTATAACCAAAATCTACAACATTGAAACTCCGCAACAAACTCTATGACCACTCTGTCCACTTGGCCCTTGAATGCACTGGCTGTACTTCTGCAGAGTTGTTGGACACTTCCAACGAGTGTCCTCAGTATGACATTAAACTGCATCTGACATTGAGGCTCCAGCCAGGGAACCTTGGGAAATAAGGAGTTCCACTTCATTCATATTACTCCCAGGTTCAGTCTGGCCCAGATTATTAGTATCTCTAGAAGTCCCATCTATGGGTTGGATGGAAATGTGTCCCGTTACACACCAAATCGACGTTGTTAACATTACCTGGCACAACTGGAAATTTGCAACGCTACGGTGTTCAAATGGAAGTTTGTGCTGGTACTGTCTCAACAGACTTTTGTACTACTACTGCTACGTCTTAAATATCAGTCGGAGTATATGATAACCTCCACGTTTTAGTAGTCGTCGTTAAAAGATAAACAGCGTATGAAAAATGAGTCGACCGCGTTAACTAGACAAAGAGAAGCAAAATGCCATGATGAAAGAGGGGGCAGATTCACACCTTGAATTATCTTTCACGTTTCTATGGTAGTCAATAACAGTGCTTATTCGCTGGTTTCATCTTCACAGCTTCGCTTCTGGTGTGAGATCCCGTTTCGGAGCTTACTCCAAAATGGGGGCCGCAACTTTTGACTGTCTTCAGATCATCGTGTCTGAAGTTCAAGTGACTGACTTTACCTGGTCGCTTCCGGCCACCAACTAAATCTTTTTTCAGTTCTATCTCGCGCTCACTCTTAACAACTTTCCCGTTAGATTCTCCTTCAGTCAATCAGAACTCGTTTTCGATTTGCTAATGATACGTTTCAATTTTTAACTCGGGCTTCCCTAATTATTTTACAAGTGTGCAGTTATTTACTAAGGATTAGTAATAGTTATTTGAAACCACACAGCTACATGCAAATTAATTTCATAACATAGGATTTCTTGATACATAGAATTATTAATGTTAAATTACAAGGCCAGAAACCATTTAACTGTGTACAAATTATTAACATAAAAACGGAATTAGTAAAGTTATATATATATATATATATATATATATATATATATATATATATATATATATATATATATATATAATGCCAGATCCTGTTCAGACGAAAATCCTGGAATTAGAAAGAATCACAATTCTATCAAAACAGACACAACTATAAAAAAACAAAGTAAACACTTTTAAAAAGTATATACGTCCTGAAGACGACGGAAATCGTCAGAAACACGTGATAAAGAAGAATAGATAACCTAAAAGCAAGTCTTCTTGTGGACCAATTCATCCTAATGTATTTACTTTTTTCTAGCATTAGACCAACGAAAAAGAACTATATATATATATATATATATATGGCAGCATTTCTTCATTAATACAAATTTCGTTGAATATAATAGACATTTTCTGTTTACATATTTTCTTGTTGATCCTTTCATATTGCCGTATTGATTTTATAGTATTCGACAGGAATTGATTGATATATTTTCCATAATTGTCTATTTCGCCAGTATCAAAATAACAAACAAAAACAACAGATTCTCGAAGCAGTACATATTAGAAACATGCAACCCAAACTTAATAGAATTAATTTTCAAACCAGAGCTAATGTACTTGAATGTCTTTAGCTGCTGACACTATTTATAGAACAATTTTGAAAGTAAATACTACACACTGCAACGGGCCAGATGCTCCTCTTCTTACAAAGTAATTATTAGTACATGCAAAAGTCACCTCACTTTTTTTTATACATCCTCCCCTGATGATGGCCCAAGTGCTGAAAGTACTTGGGAAATAGACAATATGGGAAATATATCAATCAATTCCCGCGAATACTATAAAATCAATACGGCAATATGAAGGATCAAAAAGAAAATATGTAGACAGAAAATGTCTATTATATTCAAAGAAATTTGTATATATATATATATGAATTGGAATTAAATAACACAGGAAGGTAGATATAACAAAAAACAACCAACCAATCAACCAGGGAAGGAACAGATTAGGATAGATTTTTTTTTAAATTATGATCCAAATGAAGGGATTCAGATAGATAGATTGATAGCATTACGCGGGTAGAGTGTGTAGTAAATTTGTGTCACGAGTTGCTGTAGCAAAATCTTGTTTGGTATAATATTAGAATATTGTTTCGTATAATATATTAATAATATAATATTATTATTATTAATAGAACACGCAAACAAAAAACAAATAACAGGAGGTTGAGTTGAAAAGATGTTGTCTTTTTAAGAATTCATATATTTTGAAAATGATCAATAACTTAAAGAATTTTTTCATATGTTATTATGCATGTGTTCAGTGTACACAGATGACGTTAGTTGGGTTTTTTATAGTTTACTCGGTCTTGAATTCCTTTGGGGATTAAACTTATTTTTGGTGAAATTCAGAACGGATATTTTTGTTTCAGCTGCCAATGTAACAGTAAAATATATTAGGTCTGTTCTATTTGAATGCAAGACTTCTGTTTAAAAAGGGGATAGCTTGTTTGAAACCTACAAGATTTCTGCGGTGAAATAAGGAAACGTTTTTCTTCGGAAGGATGTCACATATGGATATTTTTCTTGGAATAGGTACTCTTAACTTTAAGTCTGATACAACACCCTGTGACCGTTACAAGAGATAGAGAGATACTTACAGGATGAGAAAGATGTGAATAGACTGAGATAGATAGATAGATAGATAGATAGATAGATAGATATTCAAAGAGGTATGAAATTATTCAGATCGATATGAAGATTGTTATAAATAGTTCGGTTGAGATTGAGACAAATAGTCAAAGAGTAACTGAGAGAGAGAGAGAGAGAGAGAGAGAGAGAGAGAGAGAGAGATGTAAATGAATAGACCCAGATAAAGATATATTTGAGCTGACAAGAGATAGATAGATAGATAGATAGATAGATAGATAGATAGATATGCTGATTACTGTTTTAGGGCAACTTGATCATTGATATTGCCTTCAACGTTAACGCGAATAAAGTTTTCTATCGTCTTTGACGGCATTCCATACAAATTAGCCAACTAATCTGAAAGGTTTTCTCTGATAATTAACTTAATAATATTTCGTTTCCATTTTCCTTTCAAAATAAAACAGCAATTTTGTGTCAGTTTTGTTGGAATGAATTTTGAAAATGTTGAAGTAATTAACTTGATAATTATATATTTGTAAAGTAGACTATTACGAAGAAAGCTCTCTACATGTTTTCTCTTTTCATCAATATAATTCTTACATTTCTTTTGTTAACCACTACACGTTTTAAATTAGTTTTCTCTCATGAATAACATTTAAAATTATAATCGTTTTTTTTTTTAATTTCAAGTCAATGGTTCACTGAATTCTTCAGCAAATATCTATCTCTTATCTCCGACGGTTTATTTAGACCTTAATATTCTATATCTATTTATCTATCAATCTATCAATCTGCGTCTTCTCATAGTTATCTCTATTTTAGTCTGCTTATTTATATATTAGACTTCCATATCTATCTATCAATCTATCATCATCTATTCCTATATATCTATCTATCTATCTATTAATTTCCCTCCATTTTTATAAGCCTGTTGATATCTATCTATCTATCTATCTATCTGTTCCAATAAGCCAACTCATATCTATTCATCTATCTATTGATTTATGTTTGCCCAAATCTATCACTATCTTAAATCTTAATCTTCCATATCGATCTATCTATCTATCGTCTATTCTATCAATTTCTCTCCATTTTTATTAGCCTGTTCATATCTATCTATCTATCTATCTATCTATCTATCATCGTCTATTCTATCAATTTTCCTCCATTTTTATTAGCCTGTTCATATCTATCTATCTATCTATCTATCTATCTATCTATCATCGTCTATTCTATCAATTTCCCTCCATTTTTATTAGCCTGTTCATATCTATCTATCTATCTATCTATCTATCTATCATCGTCTATTCTATCAATTTCCCTCCATTTTTATTAGCCTGTTCATATCTATCTATCTATCTATCTCTCTATCTATCTATCATCGTCTATTCTATCAATTTCCCTCCATTTTTATTAGCCTGTTCATATCTATCTATCTATCTATCTATCTCTCTATCTATCTATCTATCGTCTATTCTATCAATTTCCCTCCATTTTTATTAGCCTGTTCATATCTATCTATCTATCTATCTATCTCTCTATCTATCTATCGTCTATTCTATCAATTTCCCTCCATTTTTATTAGCCTGTTCATATCTATCTATCTATCTTGGTGTATTCCTATCAACCAATCTTTGTATTTCAATTTGTCCATATCTGTCTCTATTAGCATCTATTTGTCTATACTAATGGCCTCTAAGTTACGTTTCATTACATGTAAAATTACAACTACCCTTACCAAGCAAAAGACTCAAGTGCGTAATCATTTCCTATATCAATCGGGGGTGTCCTCGTGGTGTAATGGTTAAAGTGGTGTAATGGTTAAAGTGATGGACTGCAGAATCGTAGTAAGCGAGTTCGAATTCCAGTCACGCTATTATGTTCACTTTCGGAGAAATACCCTTGGGAAAGGTATGAACCCTCTTATTCTCCCAGCTATGGGTTAAATAGTACCACTACTGTTCTTCTAGAAGGATGGCTTTGGCATTAAATAGTCTACGAAGGTTGATATGCTATTAAACAAAGAAACTAAACTTATATTAATCTTAGCCAATTTAGCCACCAAATGTTGTATAGCCACATAAAACTATACATATACAAATATAAGCGGAAAGAGAGACGAGTTAGAGACTGCCAGATATTGACCCAAAGTTCTTCTGACCATAGCAGCACTTCTTTCTCATCTTGGCTGGGCTGCTCAACCGTCGGTCACTGAGGGCCCAAGCCCTCTGTCTGCCGCTGGCTCTCAATTCCGCATCTTGTCCCCAACTGACTCCAACTGCGACTGGAACTGAACTGTCTAACTCAAGCTGTCTGTGGCACCTGGTTATATAATTGTTTGACATCTACCTGCTTCCTGTGGGCGTATGCATCTGCACCGAATTCAACCACGTCCACAGGTCAAGGTGATATTCCGATATCTTCGACCGGATGCCCCTGTTTCGCGGCTTATTTACGCTGGTGCATATCTTGATTGATGGCTCGGTCGAGGGTCAATATGTTACACAAAATCTAGTGTGTCTTGACCAGTTATCCTCTGCCGAGAGAGTAAATGTCCGGTATTCAAAGAGAATAGACCTCACGCTTTGTAATGGTTTGCAAGTTTTATTTTTAGACCATTGATATTGAGTTTAATTCTCACTGGGTGCCCCATAAATTTGGCCTTCTGCTAAGACTAAGCTAATCTTTGTAAATCTTACTCTTATTCTGACTGTTAAATCTAAAATATCAATTTTGAATTTCACGAACGATAATAAAGTTTAATTCTCCAAAGAATCCAGGACTAACCCACTTGTAAATATTTCTTGAAAATAACAGAAAAAATATTTATGTACTCTGAAATAATATAAAATATATATAATAAATGAATAATACGAAAATATATTTGTAAGTTATTTATTATAATTACCAAAATTATAAACCCATAATTGTTATATTCAAATGATAGACCTGTAAAATAAATAGGCTCCAGTTTTTTAACAAACCTATACGCCAATTTATCTGCGTTGGATATACTCAATCTTCCGTTGCTTGGATATACCTATTGAATACGCATGCGCGAAAATAGCCTGTGAAATGAGAGATATTTTAAAGATGTGGATATGATCGGATATTTACGTAACAATACCGAAAATGAAGACATTGTATGTCAGAGGATGCTGATTGGTTCAGCGGAGGCGTATTTAGCCAGAAGAAATGAAAAAAAAAGAAACAAAAAAAAAACGAAGAAATAAAAAAAGCAAAGAACAAAATATAAGTAACCAGAGGAGACTCAGAGGGATAATATCTTAAATACAGTGTATGGTAACAAACCTAATGATATTTGTCAAGATGGACAGAGTAGAGGTTGGATTCTTCTTGTGTTACGAATCTAAATAGAGAGCAGAGAAGAGAATAAACTTTTAGAAATATGAGGGAGGAAAATAAAGACAAGTGAGAAAGAAAGAAAATGGAACCTAGGAAATTTAGAAATGATTTAAGCAAAAAAAAAAAAAACAAGGATTGTTTATCTTTTGCATTTGCAAATATCAAGGAATAGAAAGAAAGAAAGAAAGAAAGAAAGAAAGAAAGAAAGAAAGAAAGAAAAAAAGAAAGTGGAACTTAGACAAAATAGAAGGAGTCTGGGATTAGTAAAAAGACAAGGACTGATTTTTTTGGCATATCTGGAAATAGAAAAAAAGAAAGAAAGAAAGAAAGAATTGCACATAAAAATGAATTCACCAAAGAAAAAAAGAAAGATAGAAAGAAGAGGTGCTTGTGGTTATTGTGAAAAAAAAGAAAGAAAGAAAGAAAGAAAGAAAGAAAGAAAGAAAGAAAGAAAGAAAGAAAGAAAGAAAGAAAGTGGAACTTAGACAAAATGGTAGGAGTCTGCGATTAGTAAAAAGACAAGGATTAATTTTGCATATCTGGAAATAGAAAGAAAGAAAGAAAGAAAGAAAGAAAGAAAGAAAGAAAGAAAGAAAGAAAGAATTACACATAAAAATGAATTAACCAAAGAAAGAAAGAAAGAAAGAGAGAAGAGGTGTTTGTGGTTATTGTGAAAAGAAAGAAAGAAAGAAAGAAAGAAAGAAAGAAAGAAAGAGAGAAAGAAAGAAAGAGAGAAAGAAAGAAGAGGTGTTTGTGATTATTGTGAAAAGAAAGAAAGAAAGAAAGAAAGAAAGAAAGTGGAACTTAGACAAAATGGGAGGAGTCTGCGATTAGTAAAAGAACAAGGATTAATTTTGCATATCTGGAAATAGAAAGAAAGAAAGAAAGAAAGAAAGAAAGAAAGAATGAAAGAAAGAAAGAAACAATTACACGTAAAAGATGAATTAACCAAAGAAAGAAAGAAAGAAAGAAAGAAGAGGTGTTTGTGATTGTTGTGAAAAGATAGAAAGAAAGAAAGAAAGAAATGATTGAAAGACTTACGAGATAATGAATGGAAGGAATAACGAAAGGAAGTGATATATCAAGAGGAGAAAGAGATAAGATTGAAAATAAAAAGAAAGAGGAAGCATATCGATACGCTAGGCATAAGCGGAAGAACGTAGGCTGAAGCACGCTGAAAACCACCCAAAATTGCAGCTGAAAACAATATATCATAACAGACATTATATGAACAAATGGCCTCGAAGAGAATCATTTGTCAAATATTAAATCGAAAAGACTTTTCTCTTTCCATTTAGCATTTTAGCTAAATTTCAAAATTTTGACAATCACCTAAGCTTATAAAATCCGTACCAATAAGGTTTAACAAACAGCTTCTTCACACCACGCACACATACACACGTACTTCCTTTAGCGAAAAAAAAACCCACAGCCACGCAACATCCTCTAAACGATCCCTACCAAAATGCCCGTTGGTAGATTATTCTGGCTTCCGTTCTGAAGAATTCGAAAGAAGCAGCCATCTTAACAAGAAGAATGGTTGACATGCCAACTGAAACAGGAAATGATTTTATCGCTTCGCTTGTCTTAGCAATCGTCTCTTTTTGCTGATCATTTTCTTCTGTCGCCACATTTCTATCTGTTGAAACAGATAACAGATGTCGCAAGGATTTATGCCGTTTGCTTCTTGTTCGTGGAATTGAGTAAACATCAATAGGCAAACAATAATTATTCAATGCTGCCTCCAACTGATGTTTTTCATAGTTTGGAAACAGTTTAATAATAGGTTAAATAAATATCATATGAAATCTTAGGCTCGATTAAACTGTCCGACTTTCGTTGAAAGGAATAACAATATTCTTTCCGGTCAGATTACCAACCTTACTTAATCTTTGGAAATTTCTAAGAAAGTATTTTATTGGAGTTTTGGCTATTTCTAAAGAGTCCTATTTGCGTCCCTAATTATTACAGAATACGACACCAGTATCCTCCTGCATCATCAGCGGGTTTTTAATACGCTGACTATAACAACCACACCTGAAAAAAAAATTTAAAGTCCTTGGTAGGACATTAAATTGCATCAGATGGTGAGGCTCATCTTCAGAGATTCGGGAGTTTGGAGAACTACTGGTATCACTTTCAAGTTCACTCTGCCCTAGAGTATCTGTTAGTCTTCCATATATGAGTCAAACAGATTTGCTAAAAGATTACAATTATAATTAAATAGAAATAAACGATACCCGAAAAATGTGGACAAATTTTATTAAAAATAGTTATCGACCAGTCGGCTTAGACTGTAAAATACATCGACTGCATTTCTGCTGAGGGGTAAGACCCCAACGAACAGGTGTCCTGGATATGACAATAAACAATCTGATGGTGAAGTTCCAGAAATGCTGGAGCTTTGGGGAATGCGGAGTACCCCTTCATTAGCATTCATCCCAGGTACTCTCTAGCCCGGAGTGATAGCACCTGATAGGGTCTTATATATGGGTCAAATAGAACTAAACAAACTGAATTGCTTGAAATAGAAGTTTTGATATCTAAACTACGTACTGATGCTAAACTGAATTGTTTGAAAACAGTTCCATTTCAAACAATTCAGTTTAGCATAAACTGAATTGTTTGAAATGGAACTGTTTTTGTATGCTAAACTGAATTGTTTGAAATGGAACCGTTTTTTTACATTGAAATTGTACATACGCTAAACTGAATTGTTTGAAATATAACTGTTTTGACATGTAACTGTGTTTAAACAAAAACTATACTAAATTGAATTGTTTGAATTATAACTGTTTGACTAAACTGAATAGCTTGAAATAGAAATGTTTTTGGCAAATAAATTGTGTACTTATGCTAAACTGAATTGTTTGAAATAGAACTGTTTATTTGTAAGAAAATGGATTTGGCATTAAATGCCCTTTGAAGAATGATATGACATAAAACACAAACAAACAAACAAATAATCGTTACTTGATGCAATTATTGGTTACTAATTAAAATTTTTATCAATTACTTGAGATCATTTAACTGTATGCAAATTATTAGCGTAAGATAAGAATAATTAGATACCAAAAAAGTGTGATCAAATTGTTATATACCCCGAGAAGAAAGAGACAATACTTATCTATAAAAAAAAAGATAATCTTTCTTGCTTATTTACGAAAGGTACAAAATGGTTGTGAGAGAGTTGAGAACTGCCAAGATTTACACCAGGTTGAGATGCGATTTATTCAGAGATTCCCTCGGCCTCAACGAGGCTGGTACAAGGCAGAGTTGAAAATTGAATCATCTTTGCTTCTTCTTCGTTCTTGGATCATACTCGCTTTCGACATTAACGAGTCTTGTACCTTTAATTTTCTCTACCTCTCAACCCGGGGCTGTCTGGCCGCCCGACCCCCATCCCAACCGGGCCAACGCCCAAAACGGCGTGACGTCTATTATCACTTCTTACAACTTACTACTCTATCGACTTTCACGGCTCATTGCTCAGAGCTGAAAACTTCTGACGTTATATATTTTTCGGACGCCTACACAATCTTCCTTTCGCCATCCCACCGACAAAATCCATGAGACATTTCCACTGTCTTTTGTTTACCTTAAGACACAGTTGCTTCCTATTTTTAAAATCCACTAACACGACCTGTTACCGGTTACTATGTAACAAAATTCATGTATGGTTCAAATAGATCTATTTAAAAAGGATTCGTATTCGACGTGAATACATGGTACGTTAAAAGTGTATATTATTTGCATCAAGAATAGTTACTTGAAGGTACAATTATTTATTAATAGATAATAACTGAAAACCATATAACTATCAGCAATAGATATGAATACTTGAAACCAAATATTGCCCAATCGGCTGAGACTGTAGAATACACTGACTGCTTCACTGCAGAGGGGTAAGACTGCCCAATGAGTGTCCTGGTTATGACACTAAACAATCTGATGGTGAGGTTTTAGTGATGCTGGAGTTTTGGGGAATGTGGAGTACTCCTTTATTGCCATAGCTCCCTAGTCCACTCCAAATCGGAGTGGTAGCACCTAATAAGGGTCCAATATATGGGTTAAATAGAATTAAAACGGGGTTTGATTTTGAATTGCTTGAAATAGAAATGTTTTTCACAATTAAACTCATGCTAAACTGAATTGTTTGAAATAAAACTATTTGTATAAAAATGAATTTGGCGTTAAATAATCTACAAAGGTTGATATGCCATAAAACCCAAACAACCAATCAACTTGAAACCAAATAAGGAAGCCCAGCCGGTTGGTGCAGTTGAATACACCGACTGTATCACAGCTGAGAGGTAAGACCCTTCCTCCAATTGTCCTGAATATAACACTAAACCATCTGACTGTGAGGCTCCAGTTCTGGATCTTCGGAGAATGTGGAGTACCCTTTCATTCCCATTACTCCCGAATCCACTCTGACCCGGAGTGGTAGGACCTGTTTGGGTCCCATCCAAGGGTTAAATAAAAGTATTTAAGAATTTTCTATATTTGAAACCATTAAACTCTATGCAAAGAAATAACTGTTAAATAGAAATATTAGTATTACATAGCAATACTTGGAACATTTTTATCTGTGTACGAACAAATATATGATGTTAATAGAATTACTAGTGTTAAATAGGAATACTTTAAACCATTTAAAGGTTTATGTGACATAAAACCCAATAAAGCAACCATTTAACCATTTAGATAGCAATACTTTAATCCATTTAACAGCGCAAATAAAATTATTAGTATTGGATGGCAATACTTGAAAATACTTGTGGGCTGTCCTCGTAGTGTAATGGTTAAAGCGATGGACTACGGAATCGTAGTAAGCGAGTTCGTACTCCAACCGCGCTATTACGTTCACTTTCGGACAAATACCCTTGGAAAAGATATGAACCCCCTTATCCTCCCAGCTATTGGTTAGATAGTACCACTACTGTTGTTCTAGGAGAATGGCTTTGGCATTAAATAACCTACAAAGGTTGATATGCCATTAAACAAAGCGACCAAACCAAACCTTGAAACTACTTAACTCTATGCAAAGAAATGAGGAGGTCTGACTTTTTAAAAAATCCTACTAACTAATCGTTTACAAATCATATATATTTGAAATATATGTATGGACAGGATTTGGCACTAGGAAAACTTCAAGGGTTGTATGCTCTAAAAGCAAATAACCAACCAACCAACTATACGAGAAAGTCTCCAAGGCGTAATGGCCAACCTGTTGGACTGCGGCCAAGATGTAACCGAGTTCAAACTTTAGTCGTGCTATTATGTTCACCTTCAGAATAATCATTTAAGCCACTTTTCTACAACAGTGACCATTTCACTATGAACAATCACGGGCTGTTTAGTGCCAAAGCCATTCTTTTACAAGAACAAATAGTGATACTATATAATCTTGAGTCGGGGGATCAGAGGTTTCATGCTTTTCCCAAGGTAATAATTTTGTTTCTGTTCTACATACATCACTGGACTTTATTTTTATTCTCGTGCAGTTGCCATAATTTATATTTTCATGTTCATACTTTCTGTGTACAACTTATAACATCACTGTTCTTATACAAGTATGAATTTGGCATTAGATAACCCACTAAGATTGATATGCCATTAAACAAAGAAACCAAAACTTGAAATCATACATACGTATGCAAATTATAGTAATTTACGAAGCTCTTTACTTCGATTTAGCAAAAGGCCAAATGAACGGGGCACCCAGTGCGACTCGAACTCACTCGTGTTGGTTTGTTAGTCTTGCTTGCTCACCATAACACCACCAGAGGTGCTTTAATGTATGCAAATTATGTGTATCAGTTAGGAATGCTTAATATCATATAAGTATATTAAAAATACTCTACACAGAAAATATACATATACATTTACAATGAACGCGTTTCCCAAACCTCTTGGCATTAAATAACTCTAAACAGATTGACATAACGTCAAAATCAATCAATCAACCAATCGATCAACTAGCATGCTTCTCTTAATGCAGCTTTTGCAAAACTAAGTAAATAAATAGACGAGTATATATGAACTTAATCATATAAATATTAACATAGATAGATAGATAGACAGATGTGATATAGATTTTTTAAGATAAATTTTCAAACGCTAATTACATCACACATATTTGAAACAGAACGCTACCAACGGAAATAAAATGTTTTAAATCATTCTTGTTTCATTTAAAGATTCGTGCGCCCTGGTGAAGGTCTAAAAACCGAAATGCAAAGAGCGTCGTCCAGGTTTTGTATTCGGGACACAAAGCCACTTTTCTACGACGGTAACCATTTCAGTAAGAACAATCACGGGCTATTTAGTCCCAAAGCCATCCTTTTACAGAAACAACAGTGATACTATATAATCTTGAGTCGGGGGATAAGAGGTTTCATGCCTTTCCCAAAATAATAATTTTGTTTCTTTTCTACATAGATCACTGGTCTATATTTTCATTCTCATGCAGTTGCCATAATTTATATTTTCATGTCATACTTTCTGTGTACAATAATGGCACGAGGTCAGTCGGCCAGGGCTGTAGAATACACTGACTGTGTCTCTGTAAAGGAGTATGACTCCCACCAACGAGTGTCTAGATATGACACTAAATGATCTGATCGTAAAGTTCCAGTAATGCTAGCGCTTTGGAGAATGTGGAGTACGTCTTCGTTGCTATTGCTCCCATGTTCACTCGGGCCTGGAATGGTTGAACCTGATACAGTACTATCAATGGGTCAAATTGGACTGTTTGACCTTTAAACTGTTCAGTAACGACTTGCTTCAATTCTTCAAGATGTGATAAGTAGAATTTTCATAATCCTTTCTTGGGGATTCCTCTTAAATTTTCAATTGGATTTGCATCTGGGTTATTTGTCGTCCAATCAAGAATGGGTATCAACTTCTTGAACCATTCTTTATGGGATGGTGCAAGGTCATGGTAGAAGATGTCCCAAAAATTGTCCTCAGTGTATTAAATAAGGAAATGTTCTTGAACATACTAATATCAGAAGCATTAACCGACCCTTTCAAAAAGCAGATCTTTCCTACAAACATTCAACCCCAAACCATAACAGACTAGGGAAATTTTCCGCTTTTTTCACGCATTCGGCATCATACCTCTAATATGACTTTCTCTGGAAGCAGAGGCCGTAACCCCTTTAATACACACACATACACACATGAACACACACACACACCCACACTCACATATATGTATATATATATATATATTGTTGCATCTTCTTGTGACGTTACACATTGTAGCAGGCAATGGACGCACTGGGAGAGGAGAAGTGGAAGTTGCAGACCGGAAGCCCCTGGAGTAAAAAGAAGAAACCCCTTTTTTGCCTTGCCGGGGTGAAATGGAAGACAGGGTGAATTAGTTTGAAACGACACAGTTGAGCAGAGACCCGCAGCGTGAACAGTTGGAAATAGAAATGTAAAATGAACAGTTGAAAAAAAGAAAAACGGTATAAACACTTAGGAAGAAAAGGCATGATCACGTGCGGAAAATGAACAACAGAAAAGAAGCCCGATAGAACAATTTTCTATTATATCTGTATCGAGTATTCACGTTAAATATCGTTTCTCAGATAAGTCCTATCCATATTGCTTTTGAACTTTATAGTAAAAGTAAAGTTAGCGACCATAGTCGAGGATGACCCGAAGGCTCCCTTTTCGATAGCTACTACACCAAGGTGTAGGGGAGGGCGCTACTCCATTCCCAGGATTGCTCCACTTTACCCTTGAACCGTACCTTATAATGCTGAGTGTTAAGCAAGGTGGTATCAAGTACCATTTTTAAAGTCTTTGGTATGACTCGACCTGGGATTGAACCCAGGTCTCCCGGGCCATTGGCGAACACTCTAACCGCTGGGCCATAGTTGAATCCTAACGGAATAAATGTATTTTAAATGTTGTTGAAATTGCCGTTGTGTTTAATCTTATTTTGCTAGTCATTTTGATACGTTGTTTCCGTGCAATAATTTTTCAACTTGTGATCGATACACTTTTTTTATTATGATTATTTACCGTGAAATATCCCTAAGAGCCAATTCAGGTAAACAGGGTGAATTATAAATTTTCATTCGTTTACGTACTTCTTCGACGACGTGTCCGAGACAAGAAATACCAAAATATCGAGAATATTGCCCGAACTCGGAAGAAGGAGATGTAAATATAGACACACACACACACACACACACACACACACACACACACATATATATATATATATATATATATATATATATATATATATATATATCGAATTCATATATTATAAAGAGTAAAGTCAAATTTCAAACCAACTTGAGTGAGAAATATGAAAGTTATTGGCAAAAAAAACCCAGAATATTCTATTTCGCTGAAACCAATCAATGGTGTCTTTGGCATTTAATAACCCATGAAGATTGATAAGCCATTAAAACAAGAAACCCAAAAGAAAGCTGCGTCCTTAAAATTACAAATGTTTGTATCATGAATTTTATGTGGAAGTTCCAGAAAAAGTGCTTGACTGGGACCTTGTAGTCAGTGAATTCGAACAAAAATAGCTTTGAAAGCAAAAAAAAAAAAAAAAAAAAGCAAATCATAAATCTTACAGATTATCATTATTTATTCATTTTTACTCATAATTCGCTCAGAAATTATCGAATTGATGAAGAGTTAATTTTTTGAGAGACTGATTTTAAGGAACACTCAACTCGTCTAAGATTATTTTATACCTTGAGGTTAGAGAATTGGGTTCATTGTATGATCATATTTGGATTTTTAGTGTAGTTTTTTCAGAAAAGTTTTTTTTACCGTTATTGTTTTTTCTGTTTCGTTTTTGTTTTTTGTTTGTTTTTATTTTTGTTTTTAATTTTTTACTGTTGTTTTTTTTTTTCTGTTTCGTTTTTTTTTTTTTTGTTTTTTTTTAAATTTTTTTGTTTTTTGTGGGTGAAAACGGCCCCAAATTTAAGAATGATTCATAAAAAAATCTACTTAACCCATTAACAGGACCCAAACAATTTCTACCACTCCAAGTATAAGTGGGCCCTGAAGTAATGCTAATGAAGGAATACTTCATACTACTAGTTCTCAAGAAATGGAGCCTCACCACCATATGGAGATTAGTGTCATACCAAGGACACATTTTTACGGGGGATTATACCACTCTGCAGGGGATACACTCAGCGTACTTTAAGCCCTGTCAATAGGGCGTATAAATAACTTGGTTTGTAATTAATATTCGGTTCATTTTCATCTGTTAAAGCGTCCCCGGTGTAATGGTTACCGAATGTGTTTGGTTTGGTTGCGTTTTATGACATATTGTAGGTTATTTAATGGCAAATTCTCTTTATACATATATAGTATATATATAGGATTTGGTTTGGTTGCGTTTTACGACATATCAACCATTGTAGGTTATTTAATGCCAAATTCTTCTATTACGCATATATCATCATCATCATCATCATATCGCGCTGGTAGCACGGATATCCCTGACCCTCTCTCGCCACTCCTCCCTATCGTTCATCGCCCTAGGTAGGTCTTCAGGACAACATCCCGTATCCTCACATAGCTGCTGAATGTATCTTCGTGCTGGTCGTCCTGCTTTTGCACGGCCAAGTGTGGGGGTCCATAAGAGTACATCTCTTATGAGTTCGTCCCTGCTTCTTCAGCAGTGTCCTGCATGTCTGGTTCGTCTAACTTGAATAGTTTTCGTGATAGGGGGCAGGTGGCCGTACAGTTGGTTTCTTGTGGGGTGTTGCCGCCAGGACTTGTTTAAGATTGCACGTAGCATTCTTGTGTAATTGCCGTCTAGCTTCTTCTCCAGCCGTTTTGTTAGCGTCCATGTAGTGCAGCCATATAGCAGTATCGATGTGACCGCTGCCTGGAAGAAACTGCGTTTAATTTTATCGGTCAGGACTGATTTCAAATATATGATTTCTAAATATATTTTTAAACGAGCCAGAGCTCCTTTTCTTTGTACACAGTTAAATGGGTTCACTTATTTCTATCAGATACGAATAATTCCATTGACTAATTATCATTTGTTTGCACACAGTTAAATGCTTTCAACTACTGCTATTTAACGCTAACAATTCAATTAAACATCAGTCATTTGTTTGCAAGCCTTTAAATGATTATACAGTTCTATTTCAAACAATTCAGTTCAGCTTTAATCAACAAAATTAACTGGTTCTAAGCATTGCTATGTATCACTAACAATTCAGTTAAACATCAGGCATTTATTGTCACACAGTTAAATGATTAAGCAATTCTATTTTAAGCAATTCCGTTTAGCATAACTTATTTTCTTTCACTCAGTTGAAATGTTAAAGTATACAGATTAAATGTCTGGCAGTTCTATTTAATCCATAGATAGGACCCTATCGGGTGTTACCACTCTGGGCCAGAGCGGATCCAGGAGCAATAGCAATGAAGGGGCACTCCACATTCCCCAAATTTCCGGCATTACTAGAGCCTCACCGTCAGATTGTTTAATGTCATATCTAGGACACTTGCTGAGGGAGTCTTACTCCTCTGCATAGATTAAGTAAATGTATTCTTCAGCCCCAGCCGACTAGGCCACAGGATACTCGTTGGAGCAGTCTTACTCCTCTGCAAATATCAAGTCGATGTATTCTTCAACCACAGCCGACTGCACCACAGGACACTCGTTGGGGCAGTCTTACTCCTCTGCAAATATTAAATTGATGTATTCTTTAGCCCCAGCCGACTGGACCATAATGGTCGCCGATTTTGGAAGAGGACACGACGAACCGTGTTCAAAACCTGGATGAGACTGTTTGCATTTTACATAGCGCTAATACTTTGAGAAAAAGAGGATCCAATTAATTTGGTCTCCAAATTTGGATAAATAGTAGGGCAAGTTTGGAGCTTTAACCTTCATATGGCAAACGATCTAGAAGAAAGGAAACTCTAATTTCAAACCTCTGCTTTGATCGAGTATCATATCATGTTCATGTAGAGGGGTTGAGTAAATTCAATCTATTAATGAATGAGTATCGTGAATTCAATCAAATTTGAATAATTTGTTGGTTTTCGTAAGATTTTATAATTATAAAATATCGAGTCATTTCTTTGGTTGTTTCGTTGTTTGGGTTTTAGGGCATATTAACCTTTGTTGGTTATCCAATGCCATATCCATTTTTATGCAAATAATCAGTTCTGTTTCAAACAATTCACTTTAGCATGAATCATCATCATCATCATGTCGTGCTGGTAGCACGGATATCCCTGACCCTCTCTCGCCACTTCTCCCTATTGTTCATCGCCTCTGGCAGGTCTTCTGGACTACATCCCGTATCCTCACATAGTTGCTGAATGTATGTTCGTGCTGGTCGTCCTGCTTTTGCTCGGCCATATGCGGGGGTCCATAGGAGTACATCACTTATGAGCTCGTCACTGCTTCTCCAATAGTGTCATGCAGGTCTGGTTTGTCTAACTTGGATAGTTTTCGTGATAGGAGGCAGGTGGCCGTACAGTTGGTGTCTTGTGGGGTGTTGCCGCCAGGACTTGTTCAAGATTGCTCGCAGCATTCTTGTACAGTATCGATGCGACCGCTGCCTGGAAGAAACTGCGTTTCATTTTATCGGTTAGGTCTGATTTCCATATAATCGCTAGCCTATTGATAGCTGTCCATGCCTTCGTTAACCTCGTGTCGATGTCCTTTTCGGTTGATGAGACGCTGCTTCCTAGGTAAGTGAATTTGTCTACTAGTTTAAGAGGGGTTCCGTCTAGTGTGGAGATGTCACTTGTTTGATTATAGCACATATATTCCGTTTTGTGTGCATTGACTTAGAGGCCTCTGCCTGCGGCTGCTCATTCCAAACTATGCAGTAGTGTTTCGGCTTGGTTGGGTGTATTTGCCAGTATCGCTATGTCATCGGCGTATTCGGCGTCGGTAATTGTTTTTGCGTGGTACCTTCTGCTTCTTTTCTTTGTCAGCTCGAAGCCGTTCTCTCTGATTTTATCAATCGATGTTCTAAGTACGTAGTCTAGACAAATGATAAAGAGGCATGGAGCTAGCGTGTTCCCTTGTAGTACTCCTGCTACAATGTCGAAGTATTCTGTACACAGTTCAATTGCCAAAAACTTTTCTATTTAAAACTGTTCAGTTTAGTCAAACAGTTCAGTTTAGTATATGTTTAGTTTTTGTCCACAGACAGTTAAATGTCAAAACAGTTCTATTTCAAAGAATTCAGTTTTGCATAAGTACGCAGTTTACTTCTATTTTACTTATAGGTAATAGCCTAACAGGTGCTACCATTTCGGGCTAGAGTGGACCCGTGAGCGATGGCAATAAAGGGGTACTCTGCATTCCCCAAAGCTCCAGCAATACTGGAACCTCACCATTAGATTGTTTAGTGTCATATCCAGGACACTCGCTGGGAGCGGGTCTTATCCCTATGCAGAGATACAGTGGGTGTATTCTACAGCCCCATCGGACTGGGCAAGTCATTTCTTTATTTAAAAATCAACTTTCAAAATACGTTTATTATACACATATCTATCTATCTATCTATCTATCCCTTTCATTTTCATCTCTGTTTTTCCTTCATTACTTTTCCCTCCCTTTCTTTCTTTCTTTCTTTCTTTCTTTCTTTCCTTTTTTTTCCTGGTGAAATAGCCCCATCACCCTTGGCACATTCGATGATAAATATGTCGGACATTTGCGAAGGTATAATTGTTACGTGACCGTTAAGAGGTCATAATTTCCAAAGCAAGTCTGTGAATCGCGTGGGCGTTCGTTCATTAGCTAGAGGAAGTCACGTGGGATCAAGATATAAGAATTCTAAGGAGTTGTTATCCAGACTCAAAGAGATGCTGTCGACAACGGTCATTCGAATGCCGAGTACTTGAGTATTTAAGTGAAAGCATTTCCCCAATAAAAACGTGTCTTTTGAGACAAATCAGAAGTAAGAGTAACATACATATATATAACTGCCTCTCTCACTCTCTCTCTCTCTCTCTCTCTTTCTCCCTTGATCTATTATTATTATTATTTACTCATTAGAGTTTTTCACGTAAGCTTTAGCTGATGGTCTTTCACTGGAGATTGAGTAACAGCAAATCTCCTCAAGTCTACAGGACTTTTCTCAGTATTCTGGCCATTTTCAATAATGCTGTTGTTTGGATGGTCTCCGCTTCCAAATCCTCCAGGACCTTTAATAATCCTTTAGTTACCGTGTCAAAAGCACCAATCACAATTGGTATAATTGTCACCTTCATGTTCCATAGTTTTTTTTTCAATTCTCCAGGAAGGTCGAGGTACTTATCTCTCTTTTTACATTCTTTCAGTTTTATTCTGTGGTTCACCGGGACAGCAGAATCGACAATTATGCATATTTTCTTTTTTTTTTATTTGTTGATTATTATAAGGTCTGGTCTTCTGGCCGAGATTAGGTGATCCGTGTGTATGTTAAAGTGACATATGAGTTTGTGTGTGTTATTTTCAAGGACAGGTGCTGGGTTGTGCATATACCATTTTTTGGCATGGTCAAATTTGAATTTCTTGCACATTTCCCAGTGGATCACCTTGCCCATCCAGTCGTGTCTAGCCTTGTACTCCTTCTGTGCCAATTTGCTGCATTCGCTTATTATGTGATTGATGGTTTCATCTCTGTCACCGCATAGCCTACATTTGCTATCTTGTTGCGTCTTATCTTATTATTATTATTATTATTATTACTTGTTTGCTATCATATTTACCCAAGCCCTCCGCTCGGGGAGGATATGACACAAGGTTATTTTTTAAGCGAAGTTTAGCAGGTTTGAATTCAGAGTTTTCCTTCTCCTAGACTAGTTGCCTCACCAAGGCTGAAGAACCTTGTCTCCCCTGCTATTTACCCATAGCTGGAGGGAGAATAATTGGATTCATACCTTTCCCAAGGGTATTAGTGCTATGTGAAATGCAATCAGTCCAGGATTTGAACTCGTGTCGCCGTGGGGTGTCCTAGTGGTGTAATGGTTAAAGCGATGGACTGCGAAATCGTAGTAAGCGAGTTCGTACTCAAGTCGCGCTATTACGTTCACATTCGGACAAATACCCTTGGGAAAGGTATGAACCCCCTTATCCTCCCAGCTATGGGTTAAATAGTACCACTACTGTTCATCTAGGAGAATGGCTTTGGCATTAAATAACCTAAAGAGTTGATATGCCATTAAACAAAGAAACCAAACCAAACCAAACCAAACCAATCGTATCGCCGTGTCCAATTCCTGCGACGATAACCATTACACCACGTGTTTGCTATACCTCCTCAGCATCTTTCTTTTTATTATCTCTTCACACGAACATTTGAAGAAAAAATAGCGAAAGAAGTCATTATCTATCTCAAGAACATAAACACTATTAAGACAATATTTATATATATAGATCAAATTCTGTTTAGTAATTCATCCGACAGTTCCCAAAAATTCCCACTTAAATTTTTTTTCTGACCATTATTTCTGAAATCATCTAATTTAATCATTTTTTACTCTATTTTTGATCTGATTTGGTAATTTGTTCAAAAGAATATATTACTCTATTAGCAAAAAAAAAAAAAAAAAGAAAAAACCCATTGGGTTAATAGACATTTTTTTTTTTAATCGGCCTTAACAGTAAATTTCCAATTTGTGAAGAAATATTAATTGGAGCAAATGATAATGATCGTTATGGCTTTATCAGTCACTTCCGTTTCTTTCTTTCTTTCTTTCTTTCTTATACTTGCCTTTATCTTCTCTCTGACGTTTGCCTTATTCTGTTTCTTCTCTTTCTCTCCTCATTATCAAAACAAAATTTTCCATTATTTACCTGACATGATTTCGGGGCGTAACATCTTTTATACATTCGTTTATTTCTTTTCTACTCATATTATACATGATGACGATGATGATATAATTTTTTTACTGGGGATTAATGTCATTAATTACTTGAAATCATACTACTGTGCACAAAAATGATATAAAACAAAAATAATTACTTGAAACCATAAAATTCAGTATAAAATATTAAAATTTAAATGAAATACTTAAAATTATAAAACTGTGAAAATTATTTGTATTAGATAGGAATACTTGAAATCATAAAACCCTTAAGAACTCTGTAAACTTAAACGTACAATGAATGTGATTACCAAAAATTTAGGCATCAAAAAAACCTACACGGGTTAACAAGCCATTAATATAAAAAAATAAAGATCAGGTAAGTTTTTGTTTAAAATAAATCTTCCTAAATATGTATACCAATTAAATGTTCTATCAATCTACCTATTCTATTTCTCTTGATATAGTTTTTTTTTCTTTCTTTCTTTCTTTTTTCTTTTTCTTATTATATTTGCTTTCTTTTTCTCTTTCGTGAAGTTTTATCCCCTTTCTCTTCTCAGTATAAAAACAGAATTGTGTGGCGTAAAAGAACATTTAGATAGTTTAAGTTTGGTTTGGTTTTATGGCATACCAACCATTATAGGTTATTTAATGCTAGTTTTATACTTATAAACAGTTCTATTTCAAAAAATTCACTTTAGTATACATACACAGTTTAGTTCTATTTGATCCATACATATAACCCTATCAGGTGCTACTACTCCTGGCCAGAGTGGACCTAGGAGTGATGGCAATAAAGGGGTACTACACATTTCCAAAAGCTCCAGCATTACTGGAGCCTCATCATCAGATTGTTTATTGTCATATACAGGACACTCGTTGGGAGAGTCTTACCCTTCTGCAGAGATGCTGTCGGTGTATTCTGCAGCCCAGCCAACTGAGCCAGATAGTATTCGTCATTACCCAGATGCATATGTGGCATCCGACAATTCTTCACTCACAGAGTGCTCAACCCACTTGAGGGAGCGTTTATATATATGTGTGTGTGAGTGAGTGAGGGAGTGTTTGTGCGTTTCATTTTTAAGTATATTTCACTTATTTTTCTCTGCCTTTTTCTCTGTCTCTGTCTCTCTATCTCTTTCTTTCTCTGTCTGTCTGTCTGTTTCTCTGTACCCGTCTATCAATCTATCTTACAGTTTCTAAATATATTTCCCCATTCTTCTTCTTCTTCTTCTTCTTCTTCTTCTTCTTCTTCTATCCATCTAACAATTTGTTAGTAGATTTTGTTTACTTTCTCTTGTTTGCTTCCCCCCCTCTCTCTCTCCCTCTCTCTCTCTCTCTCTCGCTTTTTTCAGTTTCTAAATTCCTACTTTCTTCTTCTTCTTCTTCTTCTTCTTCTTCTTTATTTTGATTTCTTTCTGTTTTTATGTATACTTTGCTTACACACATACACGCGCACATACACACACACACACACACACACTCTTTCGCTCTCTCTCTCTCTCTCTCTCTCTCTCTCTCTCTATCTATCTATCTATCTATCTTCGTTTTTCTTCTCACTGTACATATACCTATCTATCCATATATCTAATATTCCTTTCTTTATTTATTTCTTTTCCGCTTTCTTTTTCTCGTTTTTACCGAAACGCCATTTGAGACCAACGAACAGTAAAGCAAGGAAACTCGAATGGAAAGTTTGGCTGTAAAGCAAATTGACAGATTTAATAAATACAGATGTTGTCGGATGTTCCTCCATACATAAATGTGTCAGTAGTCATTCATGCTAAAATCAACGTTTGCTTTTCGATCACGATATGTGGAGAGAAAGAGAGAGAAAGGGATTGAGAGAGAGGTGGGGAGAGAATGAGAGAGAGAATGAGAGAATTTGTAAAACGAAAGCAAGTCTTGTCAGAGTTGTTTTCATTTCAAACACACTAAAAACAATCTCTCTCTCTCTCTCTCTCTCTCTCTCTCTCTCTCTCTCTCTCTCTGTATATATATATATATATATGGAAGCAAATAATGGAAAGGAATCCGACAATATTATGAAAAATTATAAAAAGAAGGTAATCCAAAAAGAATAATTTAATGTAAATAAATGCAACGTTCTCACGTTTCGGTTCTGATGAACCATCATCAGGACTAGGAAAAGATTATATCAAGTGGCGTTAAATTACCGTGGGATGTTTAATAAAATACTTTAAAAAGTATTTTATTAAACATCCATCTCCTTTCTAACCAATTCGAACTATAGATAAATAACCTTTTATCTAATTTCGTGCCTATCTGAATTGTGTAAATAAACGAAGAAATGAATATTTCTTCAGTAGGTATAGATTTATTCTATATCTACTAAACCTTTCGGTTTATTTCTCTTGATTAGAAATTTAACATTCTTTTCCTTCAAGAATACATTTCATGTCAAAATCACTTTACTATCTTAAATTGAAGGTATGTTTGTATCTTTATTGTGTTAAAGATATTCCTTTTCCTATTCCATCTTTTCCTTGGGATAAAAATATTCAGTAACAGATGCATATACTTTTAATGCATAAATATATTATCGCTCTCACTTAGTGATACACCTAGATACAGAATTTTTACGCACTCAAAATATATCCCTGTAGATTGGGCTAACAATAACAGTAATATTTCATTCATAAACTTTCACCATATCTTAAAAATATTCGCACTCCGACTAATATTATCTTTCATTACAAGAACTGGAGAAGACCTAGGATTTTTGAACCTGTACCAAAGCATACTGCAAACGTCAGAAGATTTTCTCAACCTCTACAAGAGTATTATACGTTTACTAGTCCTTTGTGGGGGCACTCTTGAAAAGACAAGTCGTGTTTATTACAAGAATCTTTTTGCTGATTGCCCCATCGTACAAAATGTGATCGATGAAGTGTTCGATTACTGGTCCTTCGTCAGATTCACCAAAAAAAAGGCCAAGAAATTGACCCACCTGTGCAGGCAGGTCATCAGGACGAGGCTTCGTCAGGCAAAGTCACTACACGCTATAGACTCTCTGCCTTTGCCTGCAAATCTAAAGGAATATGTAAAGCTCAGTTACTTTTGAATACCCCTATGTACCCCGGATTGTGTTTGTATATGTGTGTGATCCATTGGAAATAGATTGTAACAAACTTTTCATTCAATTTATGGAAATAAAGAACTTCTTAATTTGTAAATCAGAGTTTTATTCAATCCTTTATTCCTTTGTCCTATATTCATATATATATATATATATATATATATATATATGAAGTTCCGGAACATCACTATAAAGGCAAAATCTTGATTCATCTCACTATATTAAACTCTCATCCAACTTTCTTTCAAAATTACCGAATTCCACTATAAAGTTCTATCGGCCCATGACATTCTTTTGGGATAACAAAGGCTTCTTTGAAGATATTCCATTTTTTTAGCCATGTTTATCAGAATTTTCTTTTTGTCTCTGAGAGCAAATTTTGGTTGTTGGTCATTTCTATTGGCGGTAGTTTATAGATGACAATAACACTTTCCTTGCCGTAGAACTGTTTTATTTTTTCTGTTTTACTAAATGTTGGTCAATTCTCTTTTAAGTGGTTAAAGATGTCTGTCTGTTTTCATTTATTAAGATATTAAAAACCTGTTTATGATGCATCTCATTCCGATGATATTGTTTTTTTGTTCGTTTGTTTTTTGTTGTTGTTGTCTGTGGGGGTTTTTTGTTTGTTTGTTTTTTTTGTTTTGTTTTTTAAATTTTTTTTTTTTTTTTCATGTTGGACATTATTTCTTCGGTTACATTTTCAATTTAATCCGTTTATATTTTATTACTATCATGTTTTGAAAATAGAAAAAATTACATTAAAAATATCAAATTTTACTTCCTAAAGTGACGTTCAAACCAACTGAGGATACTTTTCTTGCCCAGCAGTGTATATATGCTCGAAACCACACACGCACACACGCACACAAATAAATAAATAAATATATATATATATATATATATATATATATATATATATATATATATATCATCTAGTCGTGCTGATAGCAGACTCCTTTGACTCTCTCTCTCTTTCTCTATCTATCTCGATCCCTATAGTTTATTGCTCCTGGCAGACCCTTAAAATTTTATCTAGGGTCCGTACAGAGCTGAACTATGTAAGTCTTTGCTGGCTGGAGAACACTTGTGTGTCCATATGTAGTAGTCCATAGGGGTGAGTTGCTCATAATTTCGTCCTTACTTCTCCACCAGTGCCCAGGATGTCTTGTTCGTCTTACTTGGACGGTTTGCTCAGGTGATAACATCCCGCTTCTCAATCGTATCAAAATTCTAAGGGAAAATCAGAATGGTTTTTGGAGAAATCAATTCACAACCTCACAGATTCTGACTATCCGTCGAATAATCGAAGGGGTACGTACAAAACATCTCGAGGCGAAACTATTTCTCCTAAGCATTTATGTACACAAAAAGAAATTATAGAATGAATTAAACAAATATATAAAAGGACGGAAAAGTATATTTTACTTATTGATAATTTTATCATATTTACCCAACCCCTCCGCTCGGGGAGGATATGACACAAGGTCAATTTTTTAAGCGAAGTTTAACAGGTTTGAATTTAGAGTTTTCCTTCTCCTAGACTAGTTGCCTTACCAAGGCTGAAGAATCCAGTCTGCCCTACTATTTACCCATAGCTGGAGGGAGAATAATTCGATTCATACCTTTCCCAAGGGTATTAGTGCTATGTGAAATGTAATCAGTGTCGTCTAGGATTTGAACTCGTGTTGCCGTGTCCATTTCCTACGACGATAACCATTACACCACGAGCACCTCCTTGTTTATTTTATGATAAACAATATATATTTTCAATGGTAATTTTATTTCATGATAAGTAATATATTCTTTAGTGGTTTGGTTTGGTTTGGTTTGGTTTTATGGCATATCAACTATTGTTGATTATTTAATGCCAAATCCTTTTTATACATAAATATTAAATATATAATTTCAAAACACATTTTGTACATAACATTTTTAAACGAGTTTGAGCTCATTTTTTTCAAACAAATAAATTTTTTAACTTATTTCTATCGAATATGAATAATTCTGTTTACTATAAATTATTTGTTTGCGAACAGTTAAATGTTTTAAAGTATTGATACTTAACCCTAACAATTCAAATAAACATCAGTTATTTATTTACACATGGTTAAATGATCAAATAGTTCTATTTCAAACAATTCAGTTTAGCATGAGTCAACAAAGTCAAATGGTCCCACGTATTGCTGAGCATCACAACCAATTCAATTAAACATCAGTCATTTGTTTTCACATAGTTAAATGATTAAACAGTTCTGTTCCAAGCAATTTAGTTTTGCCTAAATCATATGTTTGCATTCAGTTTGAATGTCAGGCAATTCTATTTGACTGATGCATTGATAGGGCTCTATCAGGTACTTCCACTCTGGGCCAGAATGGACCTGGGAGCGATTGCAATGATGGGGTGCTCTGTATTCTTGAAAGCTCCAGCATTACAGGAGCATCACCATCAGGTTGTTTTGTTTCCTATCTAGGACACTCGATGGGGGAGTCTTGCCCCTGTGCAGAGATGCAGTCGATGTATTCTACAGCACCAACAGACTGGGCCATTTTTAATAGTAAGTATATATTCAGTTTTTGATTACATGGCATTTCCTTTGATATTATGCTATATTATTACATTTCCAGAAAATACTAGTCCCTAATTACATAACTTTCATCATTTTTACTTCATCTATTTTTATTCAAAATATTTAATTTGCTTTCTCTTTTTTTCGTAAAATATCAATAAAATATATCGAGTAAATACTATGCGTTAACCTGAAAGAAAAGTGGGCGGACTGTTATCAATTTGTGAAGTTACACAGAGAAAGTCAGAAGGAAGACGTGTTATTGGTCTTTTTTTGGTTTATTTATTTTATTTTATTTTTTATTGAAATATTCCATAAGATAGATAATATCGGGTATCACCCACCTTTTTCCACACAATGAACTAGTCCATCTGCCATATATAGCAGTAGCTAATAATACCAGGGCAGACTAGAAGGTGAAGAGCAGCTTCTTATAACGGAAGCCAATACTATCGTTGAACTATATCTTTATCCTGTATTCACTAATCCTATGTTCTTGTCTACTAATAGTCTCTCTATTGTATATACTTTTTCCTGAGAATATATCTCTATTTCCTCTCATATCGTGGTTTGTCGTTTATTTAATATTACAAGCGTTCACTAACCAGAATGCAACAGATAGATAGATAGATAGAATAAAAAAGTGTGATACCCTGTAAACAGACCCCGAAGATAGATAGGATAAAAATATGTGATAGGGTGATAAACAGACCCCGAAGATAGATAGATAGATAGATAGATAGATAGATAGATAGATAGATAGATAGATAGATACATTCCTAACTATTCCAAATATATTGAATGGTAGCCAATTCTGGCATTAAGGTAGTCGATTTTCACCGAATCAATTATTCATTGCTATGTTATAGATTTTTATGTCCCCATGTGCTTCCATAGAATAAAACTTGTAACTATAGACAAGCCTTCACTTTTACTAAATAAGAAAATTTTAAAGAAATTAAAAACAAAACTAACAATACCAATTACGGCACGACTCCAAAACACTGTTTTTGACAGTTTTTCCATAATTTTGTACAGGTGAATTTCCCCGTGGAGAAACCAACATGGCGTGTGACATACAATGGCGGCACCGAATTGCACATGCATCGAAGACATGGACAAACGCCATAGTAGACAAAAAACAGATATTTCAAATTTTGTTATTTTAATGCATCTGAATTTTAGCATATATTTATACGTGTAAATGGGTATAATATGACTTCATCTTACTTATATGCACATCAAATTACGTGACATTGTTTCTGTTCAGACTCACTGATAGATAGATAGATGTTTGTTTTTACTTGTTTTCTTTTTACGGCATGTCACCCCATATAGGGTTATCTTATGCCTAGGGGTAATGGAATTTAATTCACTGTAAATTTACATTTTCGTGCAATTTTTTAGTAGGAATTTTTGGTTTGGCTTGGTTTCTTTGTTTAATGGCATATCAACCTTTGTAGGTTATTTAATGCCAAAGCTATTCTCCAAGAAAAACAGTAGTGTTACTATTTAACCCATACCTGGGAGGATAAGGGGGTTCATACCTTTCCCAAGGATATTTGCCCGAAAGTGAACGTAATAGCGTGACTGGAGTACGAACTAGCTTACTACGATTCCCTAGTCCATCGCTTTAACCATTACACCACGAGGACATCCCCAAGGAATTTTTGCGCACAGCTATATGGTTTCAAGTATTCAAAACTGGTCCATTGGCATATGGTTAGAGTGTTCACCAATGGGCCGGAAGACCTGGGTTCAAACTCTGGTCAAGTCATACCCAAATGGTACTTGATGCCTACTTACTTAACACTCACCAGTACAAGATGCAGATTAAGGTAAGTGGAGCAATCTAGAAAAAGGAGTAGCGCCCTCTCTTACACCTCGGTGTGGTTGCTGTTGAAAAGGGAGCCTTTTGGTCACCATCGACTACGATCAGACAACTTACAATATATATTTTCAATATATTATTTCATGATAAGTAATATATTCTTTAGTGGTTTCGTGAAGATCGGGTGAAAAGTTCGTGAGCTCCAAACCAGATGAATTTTACTTGAGCCAGCAGATAAATAGCTAGAGGTGATTCAAATTAATGGCGGATACACTGTTGATTGAAAAAAAATTCAAGGTTAAACTATTTATGAATAAATTATATTTTACTGAAAAAGAAATCATTGATGACACAACCCTATACACAAACACACATACACACTCTCTCTCTTTCTCACTCTCTCTCTCTCTCTCTCTCTCTCTCTCTCTCTCTCTGTGCGTGTATGTGTGTGTTCTTAAGGTATCTGGGTCACAGAATATGCACAAACTATAAATGTGGGTCATCTACTGATGATACAACTTCATATTCATTATTTTTTTTGGTGGGGGGGAAACACCATATTGCGTTCAGATAGATAGATAGATAGATAGATAGATAGTGCTTTCCGTGGCCTTTCTCGGACTTAGGTCCAGAGCGAGGCACCGAAAAGGAACCAGTGGTAGACTTGAGGCCGTAAGGCCCCCTATTTTGGGTGGGCTACCTTCGGGTAGGTGAGCTGCATTATTGACTCCTTTGGTCCCCATGTATAGCACTAGACCTTCCTGTCTAGTTTAAGTTATAAGTAGGCATCCGTGCCCGGACCCAGATTTGGGTCCAAGTCTAGTTTGGCTCATCAGACTCACATTACACGATGTGGGTCAATGAGCAGCAAAGACCAACAGGGTTCGAGCTTCGGTTCGTTCCCGACCTACGCCTCCCTTAATCCCCACTTTAATCGGCCTTCGGGTCATTGACCTTGTGTCAAGCCCTGTCTGGTGGGAGGCAGAGGCAAATATGATAGATAGATAGATAGATAGATAGAATTAGACAAATAATTGAGAGGCGGAGATTAATTATTTTTCATAACAATGTTAATTAGGCACTCAGTGAGGATTCAACTCATTATATAAGCCAAGTATAGCTTACCGTGTTGTTTTTGCTTTAGGTACGAATATGCATATGTGTTTAATCTGTAATGCAGCTGCTGATGCAATTGATATCGTTGGAGGAAATGGACAGAAGATCCCGACTGCAAAACATGGACCAGGATATTTGCATTTCACATTGCCCTATACCCTTCTCTTGTGAAAGATATGAATCCAACTGCTCTCAGTTATGAATAAATAGTAGGGCAGACTGGGTTCTTTAACCTTGATTTAGCAACCAGTCTTGGAGTAGGAAAACTTTGGATTCAAACCTGTCTAACTTTGCAAAAAAATTGACTTTGTGCCGCGTCCTTCTAGCTATGGAGGGGTTGGGTAAACGCATATATGTTTACTCTGTCAAGAATTACTCCAGGCTAATTTATAATAAATGACAAATTCAAATAAACAAAGGAGCGTATACACATACATAGGGAACAGACAAAAACATAGATAGATAGATGATGAACTGACTAAGATAGATAGATAAACAGATAATGAACTGAGTAAGATAGATAGATAAATAGATAATGAACTGACTAAGATAGATAGATAGATAATGAACTAAGATAGATAGATAGATAGATAGATAATGAACTGACTAAGATAGATAGATAGATAGATAATGAACTAAGATAGTTAGATAGATAATGAACTAAGATAGATAAATAGATAATGAACTAAGATAGATGAATAGATAATGAACTGACTAAGATAGATAGATAGATAATGAACAAAGATAGATAGATAATGAACTGACTAAGATAGATAGATAAACAGAAAATGAACTAAGATAGATAGATGAATAGATAATGAAATGACTAAGATAGATTGATAGATAGATAGATAATGAACTAAGATAGATCGATAATGAACTGACTAAGATAGATAGATAAACAGAAAATGAACTGACTAAGATAGATAAACAGATAATGAACTAAGATAGATGAATAGATAATGAACTGACTAAGATAGATTGATAGATAGATAATGAACTGACTAAGATAGATAGATAGATAGATAGATAATGAACTGACTAAGATAGATAAATAGATAATGAACTGACTAAGATAGATAGATGAATAGATAATGAACTGACTAAGATAGATAGATAGATTGATAGATAATGAACTGACTAAGATAGATAGATAGATAATGAACTGACTAAGATAGATAGATAGATAGATAATGAACTAAGATTGATAGATAGATAGATAGATAATGAACTGACTAAGATAGATAGATAGATTCTTCAATACATTGGTGTCTTCATATTTTATTGTGTGCGTGTGGAAAAGAACTATAAAATGCTCTACGTATACATTTATCGATTTGGCTACAACCTTGGCTTTTTTCCTGTTAAGCTAGCGTAAGTTTTCACGTCTTTTCTTTCTCTTTGAAAACGTAAGACTTTTATTGTTTATAATATACAACAACTGCGTCAGTCGGATTCAAAAGAATTAATATACTGTTCAACAGATAAACAAACTATTTTGAGTGGGAAATAGCAGAATCGATTGTCTCCGTAGTGTCTAAATATACAAATACTTATATCGAACTTTAATAGAAACGATAAACTTTCTGTAAATGAGAAGACTATAAAATAATGATCTAACATTACTTCAATACTAAAAGTCTTTGAAAGTAACTGGATATTGTGTAACGTAATGGCCGAAGGATGTCGGTTCATGCCTTTGAGTTTAGTTAGGCTGAGAACCTTTCGGCTCAGTACATGGGTTAGTTAGGAGCAACATTGAGGCAGGTGTTAACGCTGGCGCGCGCGGGCGAATATAAGTGTCACTCAGATGTCACAATAGTCCGAGACGAAACGGGTGACGGAGTACGAGTGACGTCACGCGCTGGAAGCGCGCAGTGGATTTGGGGGAAATCTGAAGAAAGTTAGAGTTGAGTACTAGACGCCAAACGAGAAGGTTCGACTTTTGGAGCTCGCAGACGCGAGGCGAACTTGCGCCCTATGGGGGGCGCTCGAGATGGGGGCCAAATGAGTATGACATCATAGAAGATTGTATCTTACCTCCTTGTGTCGAAACCTTTAACTCAAAGTTAATAAAAAGGTTTCGTACCTGAACAAGAAGTCGTTACGTGTTTTCGAATTTCGAGATTCCTATGTTCTATCGTTATGAACATTATATGTCTATGTTCTATCGTTATGAACATTTTCGAATTTCGAGATTCCTATGTTCTATCGTTATGAACATTATATGTCTATGTTCTATCGTTATGAACATTTTCGAATTTCGAGATTCCTATGTTCTTCCTATGTTCTATCGTTATGAACATTATATGTCTATTTCGCACACGGCGTTAATTGTGACAATGTAACAATTGCATCTGCAAAAGTCAAACCCGAAAAAATTACATCACCAAGAAAACACAAGATTTTAATAATGAGACATTTATTCTAGCGTTAGTTAATAGTTTCCAGAATTGTTAACGAGCACATTTATTGGGACAAAACAAAACTGATATTGGCAAATGATAGCGGCACTTTACAAGGATTGTCCTGTTTAACACAACTTCTTGAACATTCATGTGTCGGCAGACGTGAAAAAAATCAATTAGATTCTAAAGGGGCATGCCATATCCAGGTAGAACCTGGGCCCACATCCTGAGAGATGAGTATTAGATTTATTGCCCGACACTTGAAGCTCCCTTAAAGAGAAATTTTGGCATAACTGCGCTGTTTTTGGCATCTTCTCATTAGAAGCTTGCCTCCAGCGGGGTCTTTTCATTCAAATAATCATTGGTTTTATTCCAGTACCGTGAGTGTGGGATGAATAGATTTGTATTTGACCATTTTGGTCGTTGCTTGAGCCATATATCTAATTTTCATATTCAGCTTTCAGAATTAAAATTTTAACAATAACTGTATTTTGCTATCCATTTGTAACCCGATCTTTTGGAGGAGTTGCAGCGTAACGATTATCGTCTTAAGTAATGGACTTGAGCCAAGTTCAGTACCTGGACGAGGCTGTTTACATTTCACTTTCAGCTAATGCTCTTGAGAAAAAGAAGAAAAAAACTCTAAAGTCAAACGAACTGTGCTCCGTTTGGGGGTGGCTAACGTTCTGCACTGCAACATTGTTGTAAGCGAGTTCGAGCTCCAGTCGGGTTTCATTTTCAAACTAATACTCAGAAAACGTATGAGCCCCCTTATCCCTCCAAGCTATTGGTTGAATAGTACTACTTCTGTTCGTCTACAAGGATGGCTTTGGCATTGAATAACCTACAAAGGTACTATTTACCAACCCCTCCGCTCGGGCAGGATATGACACAAGGTCAATTTTTAAGCGGAGTTTAACAGGTTTGAATTCAGAGTTTTCCTTCTCCTAGACTAGTTGCCTCACCAAGGCTGAAGAACCTAGTCCGTCCTACTATTTACCCATAGCTGGAGGGAGAATAAGGGGGTTCATACCTTTCCCAAGGGTATTTGCCCGAAAGTGAACGTAATAGCGCGACTGGAGTACGAACTCGCGTACTACGATTCCGCAGTGCATCGCTTTAACCATTACACCACGAGGACACCCCAAATAACCTACAAAGGTCATCATCATAATCATCATCATGTCGTGCCGCTAGCACGGATATCCCTGACCCTCTCTAGCCACTTTTCCCTATCGTTAATCGTCTCTGGCAGGTCTTCAGGGCTACATCCCGTATCCTCACATAGCTGCTGTATGTATGTTCTATCTAGTCGTACTGCTTTAGCTCGTCCATATGTGGGGGTCCATAAGAGTACATCACTTATGAGCTCGTCCATGCTCCTCCAGCAGTGTCCTGCGTGCCTGGCTCGTCTAACTTGGATAGTTTTCGTGATAGGAGGCAGGTGGCCATATAGTTGGTGCTTTGTGGGGTGTTGCCGCCAGGACTTGTTTAATATTGCTCGCAACATTCTTGTGTAGTTGCCGTCTAGCTTCTTCTCCAGTCGTTTTGTTAGCGTCCAATTGGTGCATCCATACAGCAGTATCGAAAAACAAAGAAAGAAATGTATTGGACGTGCTCCGTTTAAAGAAGTGACCTTGTGTCTTATCCTAACCATGCAGCTTGGCAGATTAATACATACCTGCCGGTCTTTTGTGTTTTTTTATGAATAGCCCATTGTTTTGTCAATATCTATTTTTTATTGCTTAGTTATTTATATAAAGGTGCTTGCTGTCCTGAAATTGGTAATGATTTTGACCTTTCAAAATCAAAGCTTGAGTCAATAAAATCGAGTTAGGCAACTGCTGAGAACTTCTTATTATCTTGAAAATGTAAATCTAAAATTTCATTTGTAAAATATTTACTTTTTAAATTTGTGTCCATAAAATATACCATAGAGAGTTAAAAGTTTTGCAATATTTTACTACGTCCAAGTTGACTGCACGTAAATCATTTGTCTGAAGCAGTTCAAGCCGTGGTAGGTACTCGTTATGATTGTTAGTATAATGCTAGCTGGTGCGCTGACACATATACATGGTGTCTCAGTATACATGGGACCCATATGACTGCTAATAACTGTACTAATAATAATGTTCTGTTCTTTTTGTCTCCGATTTGAAAAAAGTATACTAGAACAACTATTAATTTTCGATCACAATTCCTTGGTAAAGAGAGGAAAAATTGTTTGCGTTACTCTTTATAAACTGCAAGCAAAATTTTGCAGGAACTTTAACTTTAACAATTATCCCCAGAAATCGTTGGGTACACAAATTTCAAACCACAAAGCCAGTAAACAACCTCAACAAGAAGGCAGAAAATCTCCGAGATGGCAGGAAAATGACTGCAAGATATCCTGACAAAGTGGATGCAGTGAGAGATTCTGTCGGAAGGAGTCCGAAAAAGTCCCTCCGAGAACGTTCCCAAGATCTTGGTCTTTCACGTACACTTTCGGATAAAGTCGATCAATTTCAGCCTTTGTTATCGGGTTTGGCCTTTCTGAAGTGATATGGTTGCTTTTTAAGGCTCAGATAAAAGATGACTTAATTCAATTGGAATTATTATCTTAATGGCTACATCTATTTTGAAACACCCTCTATATGTGCGTGTTTATCTATATTGAAGCTGTCGTATTTCCAATATTAATTTGTACTGGTTCATAGATAGTACATTTTTACTAAGGACGGCTTTGGAAACAAAGAAAAGATTCTAAAAATAGACCAAACTAGACTGACTGACGCCAACTCCAAATTCAAAAACCTTTTAAGTAGTAGAGACGCTAGCGTTAGGGGAAAACAAACGCAAAGGTATCAGTTCTTATATGCTTATAATCAAAGAATCTTAGGACTAATAGACAAATAAGTTTTCTGAGTACTATCAAGACTTTATATTCGAAAATTCGTAATCATACCACATCTTTTATAACCTGTTGCTCATTGAATGCTAATAATATATATATATATATATATATATATATATATATATATGAGTTGCGTAAGGTTATTTAGGAATGTTGTACTTCTCTTAATTAGCATTAAATCTGGAGTTTTAAGTTTTTATGTATTTAGAATCTAAAAAATAAAAAAAATTATTTACAATAATTCGAACCGGTAATAAAAACAAAAAACCGGAAGTGGGCTAAATGAGGAGAAAACTCTTCACCCCTCTTCTACCCCCTCCCACCTTCTTTCCTGTGTCTATTCTGAATTATTTTATCCATTAGATCTGACGAAGTCCTCTTATTTTTGGTGTTTTTGATTTACATCAAAACCCATTACAGGATGGAAATAAATTTATAATCCTAATGTGTCCGGTTTTTGTTTTTTCTTAAAGAATATATGTGTTGGACGGGTTTCGATCCCGGCTTCAAGGGTCCTGCATATCTAGCCACACTGAAGAGTTCTGATAGAACGAAACAGTCTGTCTGTGGATGACTATATATATATATATATATATATATTGTCATCCACAGACAGACTGTTTCGTTCTATCAGTGTGGCTAGACACGCAGGACGCTCGAAGCCGGGATCGAAACCCGATAAGGAAGAGTTCTAATAGAACGAAACAGTCTGTCTGTGGATGACTATATATATACATATTGTCATCCCAGACAGACTGTTTCGTTCTATCAGAACTCTTCAGTGTGGCTAGACACACAGGACGCTCGAAGCTTGGATCGAAACCCGTCCAACATTACGTTAGACTCAGTCTCAGACCGCTCGGCCAACAAGGGAATTTTTAAGGTATAATGTAGCAACAGCAACAGCAGCGTCCGTTTGTTTAAGATAATTTTGTTGCAACTCAAAATTCTTTGTTTGTTACTTTTACTATTTCCTTCTCTTATTGATGCTTTGTTTCACGTGAAAATTTTCTTCTCTACTTTCCAGTACAAAATCAGTTTCATAGCCACCAACAACTTTCATGCAACCCAGACAAGACTGACCGTCGCCGATTGCTAATTCAAAAACCTTTAGAGTAACGAACAATTTGAGAAATAGAAACTTATGCGAGAGAATTAGAGAAGGAAAAGGAAAAAGAGTTAAAGGGAGTAGAGAAAGGAGGTTTTAGAAAAAGCTCCCGCGGACAAGAAAAGAGGTCCGTAGTAGAGACACCAGTGTTAGAGGCAAAGGCATCAGTTCTCATTGATTGTTAATAATGATAATATATATAAAAGACAATTTTGCTACAACTCAAACTTCTTTGTTACTTTTACTGTAAGTTTCTTTTATTGATGCTTTGTTTCATTTGAAAATTTTCTTCTCTACTTTCCAGTACGAAATCGGTTTGCACAGCCACCAACAACTTTCACGCAACCCAACAACAGATCCCATCAATGGGTCAAATTGATCGGTTTAAAGATTATTCGTTTTCGATAGGAATACTTGATCCCATATAACGGTATATTATCTTTTTTTTATTAAGAATAGCTACTTAAAACAATAAGTGTTTACAAGGATTATGATTATTCGTCACTTGAAACCATATATCTGTTAACAAATGACAGTCATAAAATAGAATTCATCATCATCGTGGTGTAATGGTTATCGTCGTAGGAAATGGACACGGTGACTCGAGTTCAAATCCTGGACGAGACTGATTGCATTTCACATAGCACTAATACCCTTAGGAAAGGTATGAATCCAATTATTCTCCCTCCAGCTATGGGCAAATAGTAGGACAGACTGGGTTCTTCAGCCTTGGTGAGGCTACTAGTCTAGGAGAAGGAAAACTCTGAATTGAAACCTGTTAAACTCCGCTTAAAAATTGACCTTGTGTCATATCCTGCCCGAGCGGAGGGGTCGGTAAATAGGATCATCATCCTCATCATGTCACGCCATCAGTACTGATATCCTTGACCCTCTCTCGCCACCCCTCCCTATCGTCCATTGCTTACGGTAGGTCTTCAGGGCTACATCCCGAATCTACACAGAGCTGCTGTATGTAGGTTCAAGCTGGTCGTCCTACCTTTGCTCGTCCATGTGAAGGGGTCCACATGAGTTACGCCGCAAAAACAATTACTTAAATAGAAATAATTACTCGAAACCATATAATTATTAGTATTAAATAGGAATACTTGAAACCATATAACTGTAAACAAGTGACTGTCATTAAATAGAAATCATCATCATCATGTCACGGTATCAACTCCGATATCCCAGACCCTCTCTCGCCACCCCTCCCTATCATCCATTGCTTCCGACAGGTCTTCTGGGCTACATCCCGTATCTACATAGAGCCCTTGTATGTAGGTTCGAGCTGGTCGTCCTGCCTTTGCTTGGCCATATGAAAGTGTCCACAGGAGGTACCCCGCAAAAACAATTACTTAAATAGAAATAATAACTCGAAACCATATAATTATTAGTATTAGATAAAAATTAGAGAAGGAAAAGGAAAAAGAGTTAAAGGGAGTTGCGAAAGGAGGTTTTAGAAAAAGCTCCTGCGGATAAGAAAAGAGTTCCGTTGTAGAGACACCAGCTTTAGGGACAGAGGTATCAGTTCTCATTGATTATAAAAACAATTTTGTTACAACTCGAACTTTTTTGTTACTTTTACTATCAGCTTCCTTTATTGACGCTTCGTTTTACTTGAAAATTTTCTTCGCGACTTTCCAATATGAAATCGATAAGCATACCCACCACGTGACCCAACAACAACTTCGTTAATATTCACAAAATTATCTTTAAATTCTGTAACGCTTTCCAAAAACACTTAATTGAATTTATTCGATGTATATTGCATACTTGAACTTATCAAATCATTAATAATACGTTTTATTTCTAATATGTTGGTGTTTCTTTTTTTTATTAAATTGACCTAGTGGGTAGCGTGTTCACCAATGGTCCGAGAGACCGAGGTTCAAACTTTGGTCGTGTCATACTAAAGACTTTTAAAATGTTACTTGATACCTCCTTGCTTAACACTTAGAAATATAAGGTACATATCAAGGGTAAAGCGAAGCAATCCCGGGAAAAGAGTAGCGCCCTCTCCTACACCTCGGTGTAGTTGCTATAGAAAAGGGAGCCTTCTGGTCGCCCTCGACAACGGTCGCCAACTTTACTTACATTTTTATGAATATTGATGTTGACTTAATACTGACATTGAGTAAGTATCAATATTAAGTTATTACCAATATTGATTTATTATTAATATTGAGTTAATATTGATATGGAATAAGTATCGATATTGAGTTAATCGCAATAGTTTTCGACTGTCTCATCCGTTTATCGATATGATTGAAAAAACATTCATATCATTCGGAATTATCAGCTGTGTACTAAAGTTTTCAGGATTTTCATTGTTTCTTCTACGTAATGAGTCTAGTTTTCAGAAAAGAGGTCGTTTAAAACGTTTTACAAATCTTTTATAGTTAGATATAGTTAATATCTTATAATCCCTTGAGACGATACGAAAATTCCTTGCATAACAGAGAATCCCCTGTGATCAACATACAAAGGTAAACCGATTTTACAAACATGATAAAAAAGAGCAAACTTCAGACACGATTTTAAGATTTCCCCAACATCCTACAAAAGATGGCGCTTGGAATTTTTCCATTAATGTCTAAAAAAGAAAAAAGAAAATAATATACTTCTTGATCTTTTTTTTATTCTTATAAAATCACAACTTTATTGTTCAGTAAAAAAATTATTTTCCTATTTTCTATAATCTTATACTACTTTTCTGTAAATTCTAAATGAGGGGACAAATGGATTCATGCCTTTCTAAAATGTATTAGCGCAGCGGGAAACGCAAGCAGCCTTATCCAGGATTTGAAATATTCAAGTTTTCATTCGAGTAAATAGAAGAATTATTTGCGTGCATTGAACTTATGAGAACCCTTTAGCAGACAAATATACAGAACGAAAGCGGAAGACATGATTATGTTTAACGAGTTCCAAGCCAGAATAATACGCAATATGAAAGAATGTCCTATCACGATCTCATTATTGTTTTCTAAGTTACATTTGCAACACGAGAACGAGTGATGTCATGCAGCAAAATCATTTCCTGAACCAGATGAAGGTTTTTCGATTCAAATTAAGCATTTGAAGAAGCTATTTGCTCTCTGAAGCATTACACATTAACCTTATGTTTTTGTTTATTTTCCCAATAATTCCGAATAAAGAAATCTCTTTGAAAACTCTCAAGTAGACAGTTTATGCTTAAATAGCTACGTTGAAGGTTGCACTAAATTTAGTCCTTAACGCCGAATACGCCGATGACATAGCGATTCTGGCAAACACACCCAACCAAGCCGAAACACTACTGCATAGTTTGGGACGAACCGCATTGGCCTCCATGTCAATGCACACAAAACGGAATATATGTGCTATAATCACACAGGCGACATCTCCACACTAGACGGAACCTCTCTGAAACTAGTAGACAAATTCACCTACCTAGGAAGCAGCGTCTCATCAACCGAAAAGGACATCGACACGCTTCTAACGAAGACATGGACAGTTATCGATAGGCTATCGATCATATGGAAATCAGACCTGACCGATAAAATGAAATGCAGTTTCTTCCAAGCAGCGGTTGTATCGATACTACTGTATGGATGCACTACTAGGACGCTAACAAAACGGCTCGAGAAGAAGATAGACGGCAATTACACAAGAATGTTGCGAGCAATATTGAACAAGTCCTGGCGGCAACACCCCACAAGGCACCAACTATAAGGCACCAACTATACGGCCACCTAAACGTTTGGATGAGGAGTAAACTATTAAGACTTCCCTAACGTTCTGCAATTAGTGACATTAATTTCGGAAAAAAAGAAAATTAAAAGAAAAACATATACCTTGACGATTTCTTATATATAAAATCCCTTATCGCATACAGTATAGTTACGTCGGCACACAGATAGATTGATGACAAGTGAATTATCCGATGATCCTCTTTGCTGGGAGAAAGAAACAAATCCGCTTTTTCTTGCTATTTTTTAGTTTTGAATTTACTGACGGGAACCGCTGCTTTCTGCATGAAACGTTTACCAAGATAGAAATCAACAATAAATGAAATGAATGATTTTAATGAATACTTTGTTTAATGGCATATCAACCGTCATGGGTTATTAAACTTCAAAGTCATCCTTGTGATACTATGTAACCCATAACTGGAAGAATAAAGAGGTCCTTCTCTTTCCCAAGAGTATGGCACGTTGACTCCTCTTATAAATGAAATGTTAATTTTCTTCCATATACGAACAATGATCTAAAATTATATCCCGTATCCACTTAGTTATGGGTTAAATACGACCTCTACTGTCCATTTGCCCAGTCGGCTGGGGCTGTAGAATACACCGACTGCTTTTCTGCAGAGGGGTAAGACCCCCCACCCAACGAGTGTCCTGGATATGACACTAAACAATCTGATGGTGAGGTTCCAGCAATGCTGGAGCTTTGGGGAATGCGGAGTACCCCTTCATTACCATCGCTCCCAGGTCCACTCTGGCCCGGAGTGGTAGCATCTGATAGGGCCATATCTATGGGTTAAATAGAACTACGTGCTTCTTTCACTATACTGTAAACTGAATTGCTTGAAGAAGAAACGTTTTTGACAATTGAACCGTACTTACATTTAAACTGCGTGCTTATGCTTAACTGAATTATTTCAAATAGAATTGGTTTTCGACATTAAAACTGTATTTACACTTAACTGAATTATTACATATAACTGCTTAAATAGTTTGAAATGGAAATGTTTTTGACAATTAAACTGTGTACTTATATTAAACTGAACTGTTTTCAATAGAACAGACTATTTACATAAAAATGGATTTGGCGTTAAATAACCTATATAGGTTGATATGCCATAAAACCAAACCAAACCAAACCATCTACTGTCCATCTACAAGAATGGCTTTAGCATTAAATAACTCACGAAGGTTGATATACCATTAAATAGAGAAACCGAGCAACGAACATAAATATCCTAACTGAGCCTGCATTTACCAAGACGGAAATTAAAATTGAATGAAACGTTAATTTTCTTTAAAAGACAAACTGATTCAATATAATATTGAGACTGAAGCTGCTTTTACCAATAAGTAGATAATCAATGAATGAAACATTTATTGTCTTCTAAATATGCCCTATGTTCAAGAATAATCGAAATTAAAACTGTATTTACCAAGAAAGAAATGAATAGAACGATTATTTGATCACCAAAAGTATCGAAACCGCAGATGAAATATGTATACACGCTTACGTGTTAAAAATTACTTTTTAATCCCGACGAAAAAATTCAAAGATGTTTTTGTTAATTCTAAAAAAAAACTGAAAAAAAAAACAAACTATCCGCCTTCCCAATTCTTCTTATCTGCTGATTCGCTTGCTACTGCCTTACCTTGTGGCACAGAACATTCGAAGATTGAATGCAGAGTGTATAGAGTCACGTTGTTCTGAGTACCTATTAGCGTCAAAATACCTGAACACGTGTGCTTCGGTAGATCGATATTCGTTGACTGCAAAGTTTCAATAGCCATTGTACAGCTTTACCTGACAGATTTTTCAGAAACTATTCACACGTCTTAATTGCAACTTTCAAAGCATTAAATAGAGTTGTGAAACCTGCTTCATGATGTCTTTAGTTAGTTTTGCATCATAAGAAGACAATTAGCTGCTATGTCAAACATTTTTTCTGACTATCTACTTTTATGAAATACAATATACGAGATGAGTTAAGATGCATCGAGACTGAAGCTGTTGTTACCAAGACAGAAATGAACAATAAATAAGACTTTAATTTTCTTCAAAATACTAGGTATATTCAAAAAGTATAGAGAAGCTGTATTTGCCGAGACGGAAATGAACATCTATGGAGATATATTGTTTTTTGTCTTTTAGTCTTTTGGTGGGGCTGGGGCTGATTATTTACGAGGTTATATTATATTCATTTTGAGATAAGTAAATTTAATTACTCAATTATGTTTGATTTATTACTTTCGAGTGTTTATATCCTTATTATTTTACTTTATTTTTGACATCAGCTCTAATGATGATTTTTCACTGGAGGCTGAGTGATAGCAAGTATCCTCAGATCTTCAGAAGTACTTTAACTGATTTTAGTTTCAGTTCTTCGTCTAATCTTTAGTTCATCGAGCCTCTTTTTCAGATTATTGGCGACTGTTCCAAGAGTCTCAACTATTTGGTATCAGTGTCACCTTCACGATACTCAGCTTTTCAGCCCTCTGACAATATCCAGGCATTTTTCCAGCTTTTCATTTTCTTTCATATTTCTACTGTGTTCTGTGGACAGCAAAATCCATGACATGACAGATTCTTTCTATTCTTGACTAAAACTAAGTAAGGTCAAGATTGAATGATCTGTTCTTAGAGTTACATAGAATTTCATGTACTTCATTTTCAAGGACAGATTCTGGTTTATGCAAATACCTTTTGTCAGTATAGTGAAACTTGAGTTTTTGGCACAATACCCAGTGGCTCAACTTCCCAACCTAATTTTGGCTTTTCTTGTATTGCTTTTGAGTTTTTGTTTACTCCTTTGAGAGATTTTCACTGGAGTTTGAGTGACAGCAAGTCTCCACAAGTCTCTCAGACTTTTCTCAGTATTTTGGCCGATCTTGATAATACTGTAGTCTAGATGGTCAGAAATGGTCCCTTAATTTCCAAGTCTTCCAGTCCTTTTACCAATTCTTCGGGGATTATTCCAAGTGAACCAACAGCTATTGGAATAGTTTTTATTTTCTCTAGCAAGGTTTAGCTACTTATCTCTCTTTTTGCTTTCTTTTATTTTCACTTTGTGGTTTGCCGGGATGGCAAGTATACTATTCGGCAGGTTCTCGTTTTTCATTTTTTTTTTTTTTCATTTATATTTCCTGACTATCTCTAAGTCTGGTCATCTGGCTGAGATTAGGTGATCCGTTTGTATCTCAAATTCCCAGAGAAGTCTGTGCATCTCTTTCTTCCGGACGGATTCTGGGTTGTACATATACCACTTGTTCGTATGGTCAAATTAATTTTTTTTGCACAATTCTCAGTGGATCAACTTTCCCAACCAATCGTGTCTTATACTCTTTTTGAGCTAAATCACAGCATTCACTTATAATATGATTGCTCGTTTCATCTCTCTAACCTACATTTACTATTTTGTTGACTATCACTAGGTTTGGTCGTCTGGCCGAGATTAGAGGATCCGTTTCTATTTCAAAAACCGAGTGAATTTTCTTCGTCTCATTTTCTAGAACGGATTCTGGATTGCACATATACCATTTGTTCGTATGGTTGAATTTAAACTTATTGTGATCCACCTTCTCCTCTCCATCATGTATAGTCTCGTACTCTTTTTGCTCTAATTTACAGCATTCGCTTATTTTATAGTTTGTCTCTCTCACCACAAAACCTACATTTACTATGGCCACCACTGGTGTGCATGTAGGCCTGATGATTGCATGTCGCCAAGTTCAGTTGACTTTGTGTCTACGCTATTCAAACTTAGAACTACATATTCTCCGTCACTGTTATTGAGCACTATTTATCAATAAAAATAGCAATCCATAAAACTACATTATATATATATATATATATATAAAGGCCATATTTTTTGTTTTTGCTTTTATGATTTGTATTCCAACTGGATTAACTTCTTTGTAGACTTGAAAATAATTATTATCAGCTGTCCAATCTGAAAGCATAGGTTTTTTTCTGAGTAAGTTAAACGCTCAGACAATGATTGAAGTATCCAGCAGTTTTACAGAGAAATACCAAAAGTTTAATATGAAAGCTCCTCATAGCAGCATGTGCGTCACGGTGCTAAAAAGAATAGTTGCGGGGAAAACATTTTTTGTGCTTGAATTAAACAAAACGAATTTTCTTACCGTCATGCAATAGAATTTTCGGACAAATTTTTCTATTTTCAACGTGTCAAGCGTCTGCAGTAGAACATATCTGTGTTGATATGATACGAGAGAAATAAAGAGGCCTTTTTGCATACCTTTGGAATCAGTTATGGATCATGGGGAAAACTGCAACGGCATTAAATCTATTATAGCAACTTGAGTCAGGAGTTTCATCTATTTAATATTTTTTTTCGAAACAACGGCCGTAATTACATTTAAATGAGTAAGAAATACTGATTATTATTTTTTAAAGTAGCAGTCTAAAAATAAGTAAAAACCATTATATATAATCTTGCACTTTTTAATTTCCTAAGAGATGCTCCAATTCTATTTTAGTGAAAGTTTGTTTGTGCCTCCTTGAGCATCACCTCTTTTTACAACTCTTCTCATATCAAGTATCAAAAAAATCTTTGCCCAGAAAATATAAAAATACGTAAAGTTGGTGACCGTAGTCGAGGGTGACCCGAAGGTTTTCTTTTCAATCGCTACTACACCTAGGTGTATGGGAAGGCGCTACTGCTTTCCTTGGATTGCTTAACTTTACCTTTGATACGTACCTTATAATACTAGGTATTGAAGCAAGGAGCTATCAAGTACCATTCTTAGAGTCTTTTGTAACATTACACGGCAAAAATGGAAGTTGGCAACGGTGTTCAAATAAAAATTTGTGCTGTTACAGTCTCAACTGACGTTTGAACTACTACTACTACTACTCATAGACATTAGTACAACCATGTGTCGAACCTGTTTATGCGTGTGTCACTACGTCTTAAGACTCAGTCGAACCACATGATAACCTCGCTGTGAGAAATAGTGACGAACACAAAATTCCCGTCTTGGTTCGCTAATACATAAGTTTATTCATTACCCCACAGTTTAGTAGTCGTCGAGGAGAGAGAAACAGCGCATGAGAACTGAGTCCACCGCGTTAGCTAGACAAAGAGAAATAAAATGTCATGGGGAGGGAGAGGGCAGAGACAGGCCTTAGAATATCTTTCTGTTGCCCAGCGGTTAGAGTGTTCGCCAATGGCCCGGGAGACCTGGGTTCAATCCCAGGTCGAGTCATACCAAAGACTTTAAAAATGGAACTTGATACCACCTTGCTTAACACTCAGCATTATAAGGTACGGTTCAAGGGTAAAGTGGAGTAATCCTGGGAATGGAGTAGCGCCCTCTCCTACACCTTGGTGTAGTAGCTATCGAAAAGGGAGCCTTCGGGTCACCCTCGACTATAGTCGCTAACTTATTTTGGTGTAGTTGTAACGTGCTTGTTTGCTAATTTCGTCTTCACAACTTTGCGTCTAGTATGAAACCTCTTTTTAGAGCTCACCCCAAAATAGCAACCGCAACTTTTTGCTGTCTTCGTATTGTCATGTCCAGTGTCGAACTGACTGTCTTTACCTCGTTGCGCCCGGTCGCCAACTAACTCTTTCCTGTTTTCTATTTCGTGCCCACTCCAACTAACGGCTTTTCGTTTGAGTTCCTTCTAACCAATTAGAACTATGTGTCCATTTGCTGCTGATTCATTCCTATTTTTAACCCAGGCGACCCTAATTATTTTACACTCTTTCGAAAGAAGAGTAAAGTCTCACAGTCCACAATACTGTTTATCCACTTCTTGTTTATAAATACATTGTCAGATTTTGCTTTTGAACAATTTAGATCGTTGTTAGTCCATAGTTTCTCCTTCGTTTTCTGAAATTTAGCGTGTAAGCATACACTATCTTTTATTTTATAGAGGAGCCCGTCGTGTATTGTCGTAGAAAATGTACACGGTGACACGAGTTCAAATCCCTGACGAAACTGATTGCATTTCACATTGTGCTAATACCCTTGGGAAAAGTATGAACCCGATCATTCTCCCTCTAGCTATGGGTAAATAATAGCGTATACTGAGTTCTTTCGCCTTTATTTGACAACCCGTCTTAGAGAAGGAAATCTCTGAATTCAAACCTGTTAAATTCTATATAAGAATTGACCTTGTGTCGCATCCTGTCCGTGTAGACAGGTTGGTAGATACAAACAGTATGTTTCATTGTAATTATACCATGGAATTTCCATGAAGGCAGTATGTTATTATTATAGTCATCTGATTTGTTATTACCATGACGATGTAGACGATGACAGGAATAATATAAATAAGGAATCTGTTTTAAGTAATCTCCAGTAATTGGGAACTGGATCGAACTTCTGTCTCAAGAGGGCCGCTTACGAGCTCTTCATTTATTAAATATTAACCGTTTCATTTAAATGGTCGATAAGATCGAACAAAGGCCTGAATTCACGTTTCTTACGTGAATTAAATCGATTAGTGCAATGTTGACATTCTTCGCCTGTGCTGATTTAAATTTCTGAGACAAATAAGAATTCAATTAATTTGTCAATTTGGATAAACCACCGTAGATTAACTAAGTTGATTGCAAGCCAAGCGCTCGCAAATTCTTTATGATTTTTATATGAGGGTCATCGTTTCTACGCAAGTCTAAATTGTACAAATTAAATAATTTGCATTCATG
>OY757920.1:82375578-82483078 GCA_963585895.1 Sepioteuthis lessoniana | reverse complement strand
GCTCATATTTTTCCATCTGGCTACCAAGGATAACTCCCGGTATTCGCTGCCTGGAAATGAAGCAGACGTACTTAAGAAATTGGCTCAGAGTTTATTTTTCGCTGCAAGAGATATCTCCGTGTTTGTTCCACACAAATCTGGGTTTGTTATGAGGAGCTTTAGTCTAAAATATATTCCATCGAATGAAAACACACTGACTCTCCGGTAAAAGGAATTCTGGGTGCAGCAGTGAGTAAAGAAAGTGATGCTGGCAGTCTTCAGTAATATGAAAGAACCAATCACTATTGATATTCTAGAAAAAGGTGTGTCAGTAAATAGTGCATCTTAATGCCAACTCCTTCCTGAAAATTCACCTTACTTAATGAATGACCTTCGTACATTGATACATACGAAGTGCTACTAAAAGAATAGAGTTAGTTGAAAATAGAGTTAATTGAAATATTACTTTGAAGGAGAAAGAGTAAACTAAATCTAAGTATACTGCTTCCAAAGTGTGTCAAAACATTCATGCAACATTTGGTTCACATATATGTAAAGTTGGTGACTGTCGTCGACCGTAGTGGAGGGCGACCCGAAGGCTCCCTTTTCAATAGCTACAACACGAAGGTGTAGGGAAGGGCGCTATTCCTTTTCCTGGATTTGCTCCACTTTACCCTTGATAAGTACCTTATAATACTGAGAGTTAAGCAAGGAAGTATCAAGTATCATTTTTTGAGTCATACCAAAAAAAGATTGAACCCCAGTCTCCCGGACCATTGATGAACAAATGATTATGATAATTGAATAGGAATTATTACTTGAAATCATATGATTGTGAATAAATTCAAAGTTTTCTCTGTCTATTTTCCAGTTTGGGTAAAAAATAAAGTCTACTCTGTAAAGGAAATGGAACATTGATTGAACAGAATGTGGTGTGGGCGTGAAAGCGATCATTACCATTGCCCGAAAAAGAGGCCTATCCAAAAGTATGATACGTTATATTCTGGAAGAAGAATAGATTTCCCCGGCGATTCGCTAGTCGTAATGATTAACAAGCTTGATAAGCATACCATTTATAGTGAGTTCAATTCTTACTGGGTATCCCATATCACTGACCTTGTGCTCAGAAAAGACTAACGTAGGTTCCGGGGTTTTTTTTTATCATTATTATTCTAAGAGTCAACTTTTCAATAAGCCAACATTCTTTTTTTAGTAAGCCAACGTCCATTAAGTATATTAACCAAATTCGGTAGCTTGAGCTAAAACTGTTTGTCCATCGATAGAAGACAGACAAAAAGATATTTCTTAATATAGGTTTAATACCTAAAAATGCAAAAAACAAATGTCAAGAAAATATAGATGGAATAGATTTGAACAAAGAAAAATTTGAATAAGATGTAATAGATATTAGGAAATATAAATAAAAATGGCTGGCAGGTAAGAAATAACGAAAGAAAATATTGTGATTTAAACGAATGGTATTGATTTAATATATAGAAACTAAAATAGAGATGAAAATAGTCTTGATACAAATTTATTGTAACATAATCCTCGTCAAAAATGACGAAATTATATATATATATATATATATATATATATAGGGAATAGCACCTCTTTTTGTACCTGAGTTCAAATCAAAGGAAAAATGTTCCGTTGATGGCTTGAATATTCGGCGGGTATTTTCATTCTAATGACGTTAGGATTATAGCGATACATCTTTTCTTTTTACAAAACTGTTATTTATCTTTTTATAATATATTCTTATATCGTATTCTTCTTTCTCTTAGTCCATTCTCTTCTCCTCTACTCGCTCTTCATCCAATATGATCGCATTTTGCTTTTGACTTGTCTTCTTTCTTTGTTCTTTGCCCATATCCCATGCTCATGCTTTATCCTTTCTTTTTCTCCTTACTCTCCATCAATTATTGTTCTTTTCACTGTAATCCATTGATTCGTTCCTTTCATTTTTGCTCTCCATCTATCTGGCTCTCTTCTCCTCCTTGCTTTCTGTTTATCCTTTATTCATATACACGTTTTACGTTCATATTTTCCTCTTCTTCCTCGCTTTCCGCCAATCTTTTTCTCTTCTCTCTGCTATCCATTAATTTATTCCTTTCATTTTTGCTTTCCATCAATACATTCCTCTTCTCCTTGCTCTCCGTCTCTCTTTTCCTCATCTCCTTGCTCTCCAGATCTCAAATACAAGAGTTGGGAAATGCGTAAGAATTAAAGTCAGTGGAGTAGTAAATTTCGTATGATGAAAAGGTAGGCTTTTGGAATAATTTTTAGCCATGCGTCTCTTGCAGATCGATGTATGGAAACCAATTCTTCAGATTAGAAAGAGCCAAAGAACTGGTTCCATTATTTGTTCTTCTTCTATCTTTACGGTAAAAAAATTAAAAACCCACTGTGTCCATTCTGGCATGGCTTACAGAGAAAGGAATCGTGCCAAAACGAGCAAAGTCTCAACTTTTGTAAGAAACTTGCAGTCCAAATGGCAATATGCCAAGATTTTATCCGTGTTGAAAATATCAGTGTTTGCTAAATGGGTATGACAGCATTTGCACAACGAATGATCCCACGCCTCATAAGACATCTGTTAGATTAATTAGATGTTCAATAAATTACGTAGGAGTAGAATGGCTTTCGATAGGAATTACCTGATAAGAATAATACGTCTTTGTATTGTATAACTGTAGGTAGTTTGCTAAACTTTTGTTTGGTCGCTGTTTGCAATACGTTTTTCCCCCGTTTAATAAGTTCGCCAACGCACAGTACACAGATAGCTGTGGCTTGCTTAACACTATATACATGGACTCTCTTACATACATACATACATATATACATACATAAGAAAGCGTACTTAGCGTAACGGTTATCATCGTTGGAAATAGAATCAATGACTCGAGTTCTAATCCTATTTGAGATTCACTTTCCGATAATGAAAGTCAAGGAAAAACTGGATTCTTTAGCCTCACTTTGACAAGAAGTTGAGTAGAAGAAAAACAGAATTAAAACAACCTCTGAACCGCTTAAAATTGACTTTGCATCATAACCTGTTCATGGTGGAGGGGTTCGGTACATACATACATGTGTAATATAATTGCCGAGGGATTTCGTGTTATATATCTTGCCTTTCGGTTTAGTTAGGCTGAGAACCTTTCGCTTAGCGCATGGGTTAGTTAGGTGCAACATTAACACAGGTGTTCACGCGCGCGCGGGGAGGATGCGTCATTCACAGATGTCAAAATAAAATTCCCAGATAGTAAATGGACTAGGGAGGTGAATGACGTATTGCCCGGAAGCGTGGGCTGAGGATTTGGGGATTTGAGAAAAAACAGTTAGTTGAGTTCCTGCCTCCGAACCGGAAGGTTGAGATTCAGAGCTGGGCGAGGCCATACGAATTTGTGCGCTACGGGCGCTGCGCGTTGGTTGGGTTGACAGCTGACGATGTAAAAGCAGTCAGCATAGAAAGATTGTGTCTCCCTCTCCTCATGTCGAAAAACCTTTAACTCAAAGGTAATAAAGTTTCGTACCTGAACTGAGAAGTCGTAAAGTGTTGTATTTCGGATTCCCTATGTCTATTTCACACCTCCGTATATCTGACTATGTAACACATGCATACATATATGTATGTATGCATGTACACATGTGTGTATGTGTGACATTATCGTCCGATTTTGCACGTGTTAAAGGATTTCAAACACTTTTTGCTTTTGGGGGAGTCTTGATTTTTTATTTTTTGTTCATTTTGTTTCGCTTTTGTTTGTTTGTTTTTTTGTGGGGTGTTCAAAGATGTTTTTTATAAGGAAGTACGCCTGCAAATCTTAATGAATATTTGAATAATTTTTTAAACGGTTGGATAAGTATTTGAGAGTCAAAATGTTATGTGTTCTGTGTAGTTTGATTTGATGAGCCCATTTGGGGTAAGAATTACTTCGTTGAAAAGATAGGATGATATCAAAAGAGTTATGACATGATATCTTGTGATAAGGAAGCATGAAAATAATTTCAAGAATTAATAAATTTTTGTTTTGTTTTGTTTTTTGGTGTTTTTTGTTTTTTGGTGTTTTTTTGTTTTTTTGGGTTTTTTTTCGTTTTTTTTTATTAAAAAAATTTAAACTCAAAATAAGAAACGATGAAGAAAAAATATTGGCACCCTACTGGATGATGTCGATTTTGATTTTTGTATAGTTTGTGCATGGTGTCTGAGTATTCTGGATACCCGACTAAATTGTTTATCTTGTGCACATACTAATCCATCTATGTATTTACCCAACAAACCCTTGGTACGAGAAGGATGTGACAAAAGGTTTAACAGGTTTAAATTCAGAATTTTTCCTTCTCCTAAAGTAGTTGCCGAGTCAAAGTTAACGACATAAGCGCGAAATGGAACCCAACAGCCTCCTCCACTACTTAAACTCATGTTGTCGATTCCATTTCCTAACATGATAACCGCTACGTTAAGCACGCCTTCTAATGTGTATCTATGTGTGGGGTTATAAACTAAATTTACATGATTTTCATATTGCTCTTATACAGAGATTGCTTTAATGAATGACTAATATATAAAAATCCAGGGAAACCATAAAGCTGACTCAGAAGCCAAATCTACTCTCGACATGGCACCAGACAAAAACTCTAAAATACCATACATGAATCTAAAACCTCAAACCAGGCAAATTCTGATCTAGAAATGGCAACAACTGTGGGAGGAGTATCCTAATAATCTCCACTAAATCCAACCCCTCATAATAGAGAGGAAACCAGACCCTTGTGAGACTAGAAGAGAAGAGGCCACTCTTACCAGACTACGCATAGGCCACTGTAAATTAACGCAATCCTTCATACTAAAACAGGGACCGCCACCAAAATGTTCAGGTGATAAGTTATATACAGGGAAACACATATCGATAAAATGAAAAGGCTCTCCTATATCCGAAGAGTTTTCCACAATGCCACAAACATGAAAGACCAATTTGAATCCACAAATTCTACTCACATTATCAACTATGTGAGAAAAATCGGCCTCCTATCAAAGATATAGGTCAATGAACGTCCACTCAAAAAAAAAGAGCTCATTTCAGTGAAGCAAACAAATGAGTTCTGGCTCGCTTAAAATTTTATCCACAATCTATTTGCTAACTTAATATTCTCATAAACAGGATTTAGCGTTAAATAACCTACAAAGGTTGATATGCCAACAAACTAAACCAAACTTGGCCCAGTCAGCTTGGGTTTATGGCATATCAACCTTTGTGGGTTATTTAATGCCAACTCCATTTTACTCCAGAAAATCAGTTCTACTTCAAACAATTCAGTTTAGCATGAGTACACAGTTTAACTGTCAAAAACATTTCTATTTCGAGCTATTCAGTTTGCTCAAAGAGTTCTAATTCAAACAATTCAGTTTATTATTTGTATAGATTTTGTTTACACGCAGTTAAATGTCAAAACAGTTCTATAGCAAACAATTCAGTTTAGCGTAAGTACAGTTTCAATGTCAAAAACAGTTCCATTTCAAACAATTCAATTTAACAAAAGCCCTCAGTTTAAATGTAAGTACACAGTTTAATTGTCAAAAATATTTCTATATCAAGTAATTCAGTTTAGTCAAAAAGTTATAATTCAAACAATTCAGGTTAGTATACTTATGCAGTTTAGTTCTATTTAACCCATCGATAGGGCCCTATCAGGTGTTTCCATTCTGAGCCAGAGTAGACTTACAATGGCAATGAAGGGGTGATCCGCATTCCCCAAAGCTCCAACATAACTGGAACCTCACCATCAGATTGTTGAGTGTCATATCCAGGACAGTCGTTGAGGAGATGGTCTTATCCCTCTGCAGAGGTGCAGTCGGTGTATTCTACAGCCACAGCCGACTGGGCAATACACAGAGTTAAATGTCAAAACAGTTTTATTTCTGATAATTCAGTTCAGCATAAGTACACAGTTTAGAGGTCAAAACAGTTCTATATCAAGCAATTCAGTTGAGCATAAGTATGCAATTTATATGCCCAAACGGTTCTATATTAAACAATTCAGTTTAGCATAAATACGCAGTTTAAATGCAAAAAACAGGAAAGTCAAGAAACCGCGGTTTAGTTCTATTTAACCCATAGATAGGACCATTATCAGTTGCAACCACTCAAGGCTAGAGTGGACCTGTGAGCGATGGCAATAAAGGGGTACTCTTCATTCCCCAAAATTCCAGCATTACTGAAACCTCACCATCAGATTGTTTAGTGTCATGTCTAGATACTCGTTGCGGGGGTCTTACCCCTCTGCAGAGAAGCAGTTGGTGTATTCTACAGCCCCAGCCGACTGGGCAACAATCTGATAGTAAGGCTCCAGTAAGCAGGAGCTTTGGGGAATGCAGAGTTCCCCTTAATTGCCATCGCTCCCAGGTCCACTTTGGCTCGGAATGGTGGCACCTCATAGGGTCCTAACTATGAACTAAATGGAATTGTTTGATATTTAAACTGAGTGTAAACAAATGAATGATGCTAAATTGTTAGAAATAGAAGTATTCGATCATCTAACTGTGTGTAAAGAAGTGACTAATGTTTAATTGAATTGTTACAGATACATTGTAATATATGGCACCATTTAACTTTATTCACTTATGCTAAATGGAATTATTAGAAATAGAAGTGTTTGATCAATTAAATGTGTGTATTTACAAAATGTTTGCAAATCACATGTTTAATTTATATGTAAAAACAGGATTTGGCATTAAATAACTATCAATGGTTTTTATGCCATTGTAACATACCCATACATGAATATGGGAAATGTTACATCGAATGTTCGTAACATATATCACATAGACCATAGGAATCTCGAAACACGAAAAACACTTGACGACTTCTTAGTTCAGGTACGAAACTTTTTATTAACTTTGAGCTTAAAGGGTTTTCGACATAAGGAGAGAGGCACAATCTTTCTATGCTGGCTTTTCCATCTGCACCCCACCATCTCGTGCAGCGCCCATAAAGCGCAAATTCGTCTGGCCCCAAAAGTCGACCGTTCTCGTTCGGTGTCTCGTTCTCAACTCAACTAACAGAATTTTTTAAAATCCCCCAAATGCTCCGCGCGCTTCTGGTGCGTGACGTCACCCGTACTCTCTAGCCCCGTTTCTCATCTGGGCTATTGTGACATCTCTGAGTGACACGTCCGCTCCGACCGCGCGCGTGAACACCAGCATTAATGTTGCACCTAAGTAACCCATGCACTGAGCCGAAAGGTTCTCAGCCTAACTAAACCCAAAGGCATAAAACGAAATCCCTCGGCCATTATATTACACCATTAACCCAAACAAACCAAACCAAACCAAACCAAATCTATGTTACTGACACATATTAAATCAACCGGCTAAAATTGCCTTGCTAATTAATGTTTTATCATAAAATATTACATGGATTGAAAGTAAACGGCTGGAATCCATTTAAACTAATCATTTCAGATCTAATCAATTGAAAGACTTGGAAGTAAATCATAAATGAGAACACTACTAACTATTCAAAGATTAATGCAGAATGGAAGAAGAAAAAAACATTTCTTACTACTATCTCCTGAAATAGATTAAGCGTGACTGTCAGAATTGATAATCAAATGCCAAAAATTCTGTCAGGTGCCCTCAATATGTCACGGCACAAGAAAACACGACAATCACACTGACGTACGAATGCGCAAATATGATATATGAAGATTTATAATAGAAATACACATTATATATATATATATATATATATATATATATATATATATATGTGTGTGTGTGTGTGTGTGTGTGTGTCGAGAAAATATCGCAAAACAAAGTAATCTAAAGTGGAGCATTTAATAAGAAAGAAAATCCTGGTGATAATTTATTGAAACCGAAACGTTACAACGTCAACTTTCTTTCTCGTTAAATTCTTCATTTGGATTACTTTGATTTTCAATATTTTCTCCTCATTGTCAGATTACTTTCAATTATTTACTTTCATATATATATATATAGGATGGAGCGATAAAATTGTCGTCCTAAAGAAAACAATACTACAGCTTTATTTTAAAACTTTTATTGAAAAAATCAATTCAGGTAACTTGATTATGTAGAAGAGCTGACATCTATTCAATGTAGCTGCCTTCAGCCTCAATCACCGCCTCGATACGGATCTGGAACTAGGAGCATGCCTTTTCCACAAGCGCCGGCGGGAGCTCGGCGAATACTCAGTGGATGGCGGCGATCAGGCTGGCTTTGGTGTTGTGGAAGGTCATGTTGGTGATGTTCTCGACGTATGACCAAACGAAGTAGTCCAGCGGGTTCAGGTCGGTGGGGAGGGGGCCAGTGAGAGAAGGGTACAAAGTCGTAGCACTCCTTCTGAAGCCAAGCCTGGGTCTCTTTGGACTTGTGGGCCGGCGCCAAGTCCTGCTGTCACACCCAGGGTCTGCCACTGGCTAACTGATTGCACCAGGGGATCACCACATTCTTCAGCAGATCCAGGTACACTTTGGTATTGACTTTCAAGCCGACTTGAGGTGGCATGATGTTGCCCTCACTTGAAACCACACCAAAGACCATAACCGTAGCCGGAAACTTTGTTTTCATCACCCTGGGCACGTCCCTGTTATTCGTGGCAATCCAGATTTGTATTTTGTGGGTGCTAGGAATGGTCCTGTTGTCATAACTTGGATCGGTAGAGAGCATGATTGGTACAGTGGCGAATCTCGGATATCACTCGTTGAACATAGTGTCACTTTCAGACATGATAGAAGGCTCCTATCGCTCTTGGGATTTGTACACAACTGGCCAACTAGTAAATGGTCTGCAACAAAAAAGAAAACCGGTTTTCATTTAACGAAAATGGAAGCATGTCGTCTTTTCTAGGGCGACAATTTTATCGTCCCACCCTATATATATATATATATATGCAAATTTCATTAAACATAATAGATATTTTATGCCTACATATTTTCTTCTGGATCCGTTCGAATTCCCGTATTACTTTTATCGTATTCGGGAGGAATTGATTTAGGTATTGTTCATAGTTGTATGTATCCCTAGTACTTATTTAAAAGCAAACGCCATAATTTTCAACGGCAAAGACGTCCTTACACAGTAGTAATTTGCTAAAACAAAAGTTACATCACTTTTGTAATAGATTCTCCCCTGATGATGGCCCAAAGTAGGGCAGAAAGTACTAGGGATACATACAACTATGGACAATACCTAAATCAATTCCCCCCGAATACGATAAAAGTAATACGGGAATTCGAACGGATCCAGAAGAAAATATGTAGGCATGAAATGTCTATTATGTTTAATGAAATTTGCATTAACGAAGAAATGCTGCCTAAATATATATATATATATATATATATATATATATATATATATATATATATATATATATATATATATATATGTATATATATAGTATTAGTTATAGTTTATAAAACAGATTATGTATTTCGTTTTTTTTTTTTAATTAACTGTATGTTTTGAAAATTATGTACTTCTTAACATAAGGTAAATTTCACTGATCCTATATCTTCTTGTTTTTGAATGTTATTGAATGCATACTAATCTCAACATTGTAATGTAGGATAATTGACAACTGAGAGTCGTGGATTTATGGGATTTTATTAAAAGACATCAGATGCTTCTCGCAAAATATCTAAACCAGTTTTGGTCAGTAGAGTCAGGTATCATTTCATTTCCCTCTCCGGCAACAATTCTATGAACAGCTTAGGTGATTTTGAAGGGTCAGTTCTAAAAAAAGATGCTTAAAAATTTCCGCTGTCTGAATCATTATTAGCTCTTATAACATCAGATGAATATACCCAGCAATCGATTCATACTTCCCCGGCTTTTGCTGGGCAGTCTGGCATTCGTGTCGGATGGGGTATCGAAATCAATGGCAGATTCGAGGCCGAAAGGCCCCCAACTTCGACTGGGCCACCTTCGGGTGGGCAAGCTGCTTTTATGACTCGTATGCACCCTTTGTATAGCACTAGACCTCACGGTCTACGTGCCCGAATCGAATTTTAGGTCCGTGATACTGCTTGACTCATTAGATCCACATTGCACTTAGTAGGTCGATGACCTGCAGGGTTCGAATCTCGGCTCGTTCCCGACCTTCCCTTCCCCTTTGTCCCCATTTTAACTGGTCTTCGGGCTTTTAACCTTGTGTCAAGTCCTGTCTGATGGGAGGCAACGACAAATATCATGCCCAGCAATCGATTCAGTGTTTCTCTTACTATTCTTCTACGAGGATATGTTGGCATAAAATAACCAACGAAGATCTATATGCCATTAAACAAAGAAACCAAACGCATATGCATGGTACTGCAGAATATAACTAAATGTGATACATAATTAAGCAAATATATATATATATGTATGTGTGTGTGTGTGTGTACAAAAATGGAAAAACTGAATGTCTTCAGAGAATAATTTTATTTTTTATTTTAACGTTTCGTTTTTTGTTGTTTTTTATTTGTTTGTTTTTTTTTACCTTCATCAGAGAGTATGATTATAAGATGAAACGAAAAACATGAGAAGGATTTTTTCTCATTTTTTGGTTTCATTTAATAACTCATACGCCTTGATAAAGACCTAAAAAATCCTTTTCATTCTGTCTGATTTATATATATATATATATATATATATATATAATGATATCAATAAGATTATGAGAAATAGCCGTTAAATGTTTTCTTAAAATAAGTTCTTGTGAAATCATCTAAGAAAAATACTAATAAAAGAAAGGTTACATATAAAGAGATATACCCATCAACACAGAAACAGAAAGAGAGAAAGAAAATTTATCTGATTTCCCACCAATTCATATTCGAGACTAGGTCATTGCAATGGGGGGACCAAGCATGAATCAAAACCCATGCGTGACCAATACTAAAAACGGTTAGTCCCGTCGAAATGGACACGGCAACATGAGTTCATGACCAGGCATTTTGGCTACCTTATGCGCCACCGATACGCTCAGCCGAGTTACTCTGGTATAGCCTTGTTGAAGGCCCCACGGGACCAGGTGGTCAACTTACATTTAGCCACTGGGCTAAAAACGTTGTTTTCTTAGCTGTATATAACACTTCTCCTATACTATTTGTAATAAGAAGATTAAAGAAATTAGTTAGTCCTATTAATGACCCATAACTGTGGAGGAGAGAGAAAAGTTGGATTTATAATATTCTCTTGAGTAATAGCACTATGTGATATGCTCGGTCTGAACAATTGTTGTGTACAATGAATGGAGATAACAACATTTATGTATAAAAATTGTATCAGCTTCTTTTCTTTTCCATTCATTGCCCGAAATGTTCGTATGGGTAGAATAAGAAAGAATCAGTGATAACTTAAATGCACACTCTTTAGGAAACAGGGAAATGTCTTGTTATGCCATGCAAGCAATTTTTACAGCAGGAAGCTTTCAGTTGGTATCCAATACAACCATTTCAACAATTCCTCCATAGAATTGGTCCCAAAAAGAGTTCACTTGCACGAAGGCATGAAAACAAAATTACGAAAACTTGCAAGATAATCGTTTTTAATTAAACATTCATACATCTGTATATATATATATGTGTGTGTGTGTGTGTGTGTGTATTTATGCAACCCCGCGACCAAAAGCAGGCAAGAGAGTCTTCGTTGTTTCGTGGCTAGCATGCTGGACTGCGACATCTTAGTAAACGAGTTAGAACAACAATAGCTAATGTGTTAATGTTTACTTTATAAGTGGAGGTGCCCGTGGTGTAATGGTTATCGTCGTTGGAAATGGACACGGTGACATGAGTTCAAATCTGGGACCAGGCTAATTAAATTTCACATAGTCCTAATACCCTTGGGAAAGGTATGAATCAAATTATTCTCCCTCAAGCTATGGGTAAATAGTAGGACAGACTGTGTTCTTCAGCCTTGGCGAGGCAACAAGTCTAGGAGAAAGAAATTCAAATCTTGTGTCGTATCCTGCCCGAGCGGTGGGGTTGGTAAATATGGTTAATGTTTACTTTCGGACTAATACCCGTCAGAAAGTTTTCAACTCTCTTATTCCCCTAACAATGGTTTCAGTAGGAACTTAATTGTTTTTCTACGAGGATAGCATTGGCATTAATGAACACACCATGGTTAGTATGCCACAAAACAAAGAAATTGAGACCGATAAACCCTTTATATCGCGTTCAAATCCTGACTGAAGCTATTTACAGTTCAATTCATTTTAATGTCTTGATATATCATTAAAACAAGGCAAAACCAAGGGCAGGCTGAGATACAAGGTCAATTTTTTAGTGCAGTACAACTGGTTTCAATTGAGAGTTTTTACTTCTTCCAGACCACTAAGGTTAAAGAGTACATGATGCCCTATTATTTACCCATAGCAGGAGCGAAAATAATTGGATTCATACTTTTCCCGAGGATATGAGAGCTATATGAAATACAAACAGTTTCGTTTAAGATTTGAAATCGGTTCACCCTGTCGGTTTCCTTGGACGATAATCCCTACCTCACCAGCATCTTCACTGGCGATAAAAAATACTTAATAATGTTCGTTTTAATGATGCAATCATTCATTAGAAATAAGAAATATCTTGAATGTTTGCTTTTGAAGAGGACAAACATTTTATGAAAAATTCTTAAAGGTTTATCTATAAGTGATATTATATATATATATATATATATATATATATGTATTCTTCTTTTTCTTCTCTATCTTCTTTTCTTTTTTTCTTTTTTCTTTTTTTTTTTTTTTTTTTTTGGCAATCGTCATCAGTCTATGTTGGTTCATTACCTGCAGCAATCTGTTCTTTCTGTTCAAAGAGTTTCCTGCGCGTATTGTACAATGCCTTTTACGTAGCTACGCCGATGGAGCCGTGTGCCGACACTACTGATTAGTTCTTTGTACTCCCAACTGATCGAACGTCTTTGTAACTACGCCTCTCAGCTTCTTACGAAGAACGTCTACATTTGAATATTGCAACTAAACTTTATTCGAGACAGAGAATTTCTCTAATGCATCAGTTGATTGATTAAAACACCGACTTACCTTCATTTACTTACGCAGTGGTCGTTAGATAAATAGTAAGAAATGAGTTTATCGCTATTATTCACTATCTTCAGTGAATTCTACAACTGAAAAGCTTTACGCATTTATATTAATAACTAGCTAAAGAACCCATCTTCGTTGGATAAACGGCTAAAACTCTTCTTTCAAAATTATGAAAAATTTACTATTTATGAAAACCCCAGCTCAGTTGGCTGGGGCCGTTGAATACAGCGACCACATCTCTGTTAAAATGCAAAACCCCTACCAAAGTGTGTCCTGGATATGACATTAAACAATCTGATATTGAGGCTCCAGTAATGCTGAAGCTTTGGGGAATGCAGAGTGCCCCTTCATTGCCATTGCTCCCAGGTTAACTCTGGGCCTGGGTGGTAGCACTTGATACGGTCCTATCAGTGGGTTAAATAGAACTGTTTGACATTCAAACTGAGTGAAAAAAAATGACTTATGTTAAATCAAATTATTAGAAATAGAATTGCACGATCATTTAAATGTGTATAAACAAATGAATGATGTTTCATTGAATTGTTAGTGATACATAGCAATACTGGAAACCATTTAACTGTGTGCAAAATAATGAGCTGACACTCGTTAAAAAACGCTATAAGCTAAATGTTTTTACAAATCATTTATATCTAACATATATGAATAAAGATGATATGACATTATATAACCAACAATGGTTGTTAGGCTAAAAACCAAACCAAACCAAATCGTACATATTTGATGTATTTGTAGAAAGAGGATTTGGCATTAAATAATAAGCAATGTTTGATATGTTATAAAACCTTACAAAACCAAGTCTTATGTATTTAATACATATATATATATATATATATATATATATATATATATATATATGTATATAAAGAGGAATTAGATAACTTAGAAATGTTGATATGCCATAAAACCTAACCAAACCAAATCATATATATCTAATATATTCGTAGAAAGAGAATTTAGCATTAAATAATCTGCAATGTTTGATATTCCATGAAACCTAACAAAACCAAGTCTTATATATTCAACACATATATATATATATATATATATATATATATATATATATATATATATAAAGAGGATTTGGCATTGGATAACCTTCAATGGTTGATATGCCATAAAACCCAACCAAACCAAATCATACATATCTAATATATACGTAGAAAGAGGATTTGGCATTAAATAACCAACTATGGTTGATATACAATAAAACCAAACTAAATCAAATCCTATACATTCAATATATATGTACGTGGTGCCTTCAATAAGTTTCCAGACTATTTTATATGGTCATTTGAACATGTTGTAGACTCTTGATAATTCAGTATGTTATTGCTATACATCTTATGAGATGCCTGAACAATCTTTATGATTTCACGTTCAAATGAACCGCTACAGCAGCAACTGGAATACACCCTATTAAAGCCTGATTGTCACAGTTGGTGAATTCTAAAAATACAATCTGACACTTTAGAAGAACGATATGCAATAAAATTCTGTTTTAAACTTGGAAAAATGCCGCAGAAACGTATGGAATGCTTCAGACTGCTTTTGGACCATTTTGCATGAATTGAGCATCAGTTTTTGAGTGGCATATGAGATTCAATGAAGGCAGGGAGTCTGTGAAGGATGATGAGAGGTGTGGGAGGAGTAAGGAAGTCAATACACCAGAGTTGATTGGCCTAAGGGTTAGGGTTATGGTTAGGGTTACTATGTTGAGGTTTTAAGGGAGTTCAGCAAGAGATTCCTGGGGAAGAGGCCAGCACTCTTCAAATCGGGTCAGTGGCATTTCCACCAGGACAATGCACCAGTCCACAACTCCATCCTTATCACACTCTATTTGACCAAAATGAGCATCAAGACTGTTCCTCAGCATCCCTATAGTCAAGACCTTGGTCCCAGTGACTTTTGCTTATTCCCTAAGCTTAGAGGCTGTCGTTATGAGACAATTGAGGAGATGAAAGAGGCTGTGACGAAGGACATTGACACGCTCACACAAGAGGACTTCTATGGGGCCTTCCAGAAGTTGTTGGAACGGTACAACAAGTGCATTGTATCTGGTGGAGATTACTTCGAAAGGGACTAGTTTCATGTGTGTACTATCAATAAAAGTGTCCACACGAAAAAAGCCTGGAAACTTATCGTATGCACCTCGTATATATATATATATATATATATATATGTGTGTGTGTGTGTGTGTGTGTGTGTGTGTTACCAAACCATCAGCATGGGCAGGACATGACCCAAGTTTAACTTTTAGGCAGAGCTTAACAGGTTTAAATTCTGAGATTTCCTTCTCCTAGACGGGTTCCCTAACCAAGTCGGCTCTACTATTTACCCAAAGCTGGAAGGAGAATAATAGAATTCATATCTTTCTTAAGGGCATTAGGGCTATGTGAAATGCAATCAGCATTGTCTCGGATTTGAACTCATGTCGCCGTGTCCATTTCCTACAACGATAACCATTACACCACGTATGCATGTATGTATGTGTTCGTGAGTGTGTGTGTGCATATAAAACTCCTGGGATGAAATATAGACTCACCAGTTTCTTCCGGGTTGTTTTTTTATCCATGAAATATCAACTAAGCATAAACCATGGACAAAACCTATTTCATTTAATAGCCAAACTTTCTAGCTTCACGAAACACACCTCAAATTAATAACAATAATTCATTTTTATGTATAATCGAGATTTTTCAATATAACGTAAAGGAACGCATTATACAATCATTTCAATATATATTAGTTAGAATAGCGTCGACACAGAACAAACAGCGATCCGTGACTCTCCGATGTTCTCATCGGTCTGAAACTGACAGTAAACACCATCCATAGATAAATGTTTTATTGATAATACTGAACACAATCTATAGCAAATAAATTATAAATATGTAGAGAGGATATACTTGAATATCATGGGACTTATGATACCTAAACTTTAGCTTAATACCGAGGGGTAACACTATGCACGTGATACAAACTTTGTAGGATATTTAAGTATATACGAGGGTTATTTAGTAAATTAGGAGAATTTTTCCTGGAAAAAAATATGAGGAATTCTTCTTCATAAATGGAAACACAGCACTCTTTGGAATTGGTTTATGGCACAAATTATCTTAATCTATCAAAATATTTGTTTTAAGGCTATGCAAATCAAGTAGTATACCCGAAACTTGAACAAATGTCTGTCATTCAGTTTTTGCAAGCTGGGAAATGCAAAGTGAAATTTACAAAAGAATGCATTATGTGAACAGGGAAGCATGTTTGAGTGAAAAGAATATTCACAAATCGGCTGAATATGTGTTTGCCAATACTAGCTTTTGTAGAAAAGACAGTCCATGAAGTAGAAACACACTGACTCTCCAGTAAAAAAAGTACCGGATGCAGCGGTAAATAAAGATCAAGCTAACAGTATTCTTGAATATGAACGGACCAATAACAATTGATTTCCTTGACAAATGTGCGACTGTAAACGATGCTTCCTAATACCAACTCCTAGAGTCATATTTTACCGTATATATATATATATATATATATATATATATATATATATATATATATATATATATATATCTGTGTGTGAGTGTGTGGGTGTGGGTGTGTATTGAAGAACAATGGGGTAAATATAGTTCTGAAAAGTCCTATGATTTTTATGAAATCCTATTTTATGAAATCCTATTTTATGAAATCCTATTTTATTTCAGTATTTTTCAACATACACTGTACAGGGTTTATATAAGGTTGATTGGGTTTTATGGCATATAAACCATCGTAGGTTATTTAATGCCAAATCCACTTCATACGAGGATCATTAAATAAGGTTCCAGACTTTTCGTATGGACACTTTTATTGATAGGACACACATGAGACTCTAGTCCCCTTCGAAGTAATTTCCTCCGGCTGAAATGCACTTGTACCGCTCCAACAACTTCTTGAAGGCCCTATAGAAGTCCTCTTGTGTGAGCGTGTCAATGATAATATTAATTCCTCCATTTAAAAATTATATATAATTATCCTCCCCATGAGGCTTACGTTTTGAAGTTTCGTAACTCAGCAAGTCGGAATTACGAAACTTTATAACATAAGGTGGCCGTGTCCTCTGTAAGGGGAATACGTACCCTTTGAGACACATTATGACATGTTAATTCGGCTTGTCTCATATGTGGTATGAACCGGTGGCCCGGTGGTAAAGTTTCGGTTACTGCTTACCATGGTCGCTGGTTCGATCTCCAATGGTGGAGATCACGGCGTGCACAGCTGACGAGACCTAAAAGGTCGAAGAAATTGTTCAATGCGTCGTATGTAGGTTTACGCCATATTTTCTTATGGTAATTCAATGATAATATATATGAGTGTGTGTAACATATTATCGCCCATAAATTATTATTTTGTAATTTTCTTGTAAATCAAATATACAAGAGGAATATTATACAATTAAAAAAGATAATATTAGTTATTATTTCCGACCAAGCTGCATATAATTGCATCCCTGCACCAAAAATATGAGTATATAGCAGTCCAAAAATAGGTACACGCTTAATATATTTTTATAAAATTTCTTTTTATCACTGAGGCGTTGAAATTTTATCTGTGATAAAGGATTATTTAATACCATATAAGAGCATCAATATCATCCTGTACTTCTGTTACTATAGAAATTCAACCGATTCACAGGTTGTCAAATATATATATATATATATATATATATATATATAAGTAAAGTTGGCGTCCTTAGTCGAGGGTGGCCCAAAGGCTCCCTTTTTAATAGCTACAACATTCACTGGGTTGCTCCATTTTACCTTTGATCTTTACCTTTTAATGCTGAGTGTTAAGCAAGGCAGCATCAAGTACTATCTTTGGAGTCTTTTGTATGACTCGACCTGGGATTGAACCTCGGTCTCAATAGTTATAGGTCCTTTCATGTTCAAAAATAGTCTGCTTGACCTTCTTTATTGACCGCTACACCGGGAACTTTTTATTTATATATATACATACATATATATATATATATATATATACATATATATAACAATATTGTAAAATATTTTGGCAATTATATATGTATAAGTTCTTGCACGTCTTTGTGAAGGGGTCCAAAGGAGAATGTAACTTTTGTTCCTCCTTACTTCTCCAGCAATGTCCAGCATGTTTTGTTCGTCTTATTTGGATGGTTTTAGAGATGGGTGGAAGGTGTCCGTGCAGCTCCTTTTCTGTGACATATTGCTTCAAAGATTCGTTCAGTATGCCTTGTAGCATTTCCTGTCTTGTGCAGTTTTTCTCTATACGCTTAGTCAGCATCCATGTGGTGCATCCATATAGTATAATTGATACAACCGCTGCTTGGAAAAAATTGCGTTTTATTTTATCGAATATGCCTGTCTTCCACATCATCGATAACTTATCGATAGCAGTCCATGCATTCGCTAGTCGCATATTAATTTCATTTTTAGTTAATGAGTTGTTGCTACCGAGGTAAGTGAACTTGTCCACTGAGAACCACCATTTAGAGTAGCGATGTCTCCCTTTTTATCAAAACATATGTACTCCGTTTTGTCTGCATTCACATGGGAGCCAATGCCACCTGTTGCATGCTCCAGACTATGTCGCAGGGATTAGGCTTGAATAGGCGTATTTGCATGAGGCGTTCTCTCATCTGCGTAGTTTGTGTTCATAATAGTTTCTACTTGGACTTGTAAACTCACAAATTAGTTGGTATCGAGTCTATTATTAATATCCACTTTTTAGCGCATACAAACAATCCTTGAGATAGATCTTTCCTGTGTACAAACTTCAAATGAAATGGTATACTTTGCTTAGGTATTTTATTGGTGGTTTGGGGGTTTGGTTTTATGGCATATCAACCTTGGTAGGTTATTTAACGCCAAGTCCATTTTTATGTAAATAATCTGTTCTATTGAAAACAGTTCAGTTTTGCATAAGTACACAGTTTAATTGTCAAAAACATTTCCATTTCAAACTATTCAAGCAGTTATATGTAATAATTCAGTTAAGTGTAAATACAGTTTTAGTGTCAAAAAATAGTTCTATTTGAAATAATTCAGTTAAGCATAAGCACGCAGTTTAAGTGTAAGTAGGTTTAATTCTCAAAAACGTTTCTATTTCAAGCTATTCAGTTTACTCAATTCATTTTAGCATAAGTATGCTGTTAGTTCTATTTAACCCATAGATAGGGCCCTATCAGGTGCTGCCACTCCGGGCCAGAGTGGACCTGCGAGCGATGGCAATGAAGGGCTACTCCACATTCCACAAAGCTCCAGCACTGCTCGAACCTCACCATCAGATTGTTTAGTGTCATATCCAGGACACTCTTTGCGGGGGGGGTCTTATCCCTCTGCAGAGGTGCTGTCAGTGTATTCTACAGCCCCAGCTGACTGGGCAATACACAGATTTAAATGTCAGACAGTTTTATTTCAGATAATTCAGTTCAGCATAAGTACACAGTTTAGATGTCAAAAACAGTTCTATTTCGAGCAATTCAGTTCAACACTAGTACGCAGTTCCAATGTCAAAACAGTTCTATTTTAAACAATTCAGTTTAGCATAAATACGCAGTTTAAATGCAAAAATCAGTATAGTGAAAGAGGCACGGTTTTGTTCGATTTAACCCATAGATAGGACCCATATCAGGTGCTACCACTCCGGGCCAGAGTGGACCTGGGAGCGATGGCAATGAAGGGGTACACCGCATTCCCCAAAGCTCCAGCATTGCTGGAACCTCACCATCAGATAGCTTTAGTGTCATATCCAGGACACTCGTTGGGGGTGTCTTACCCCTCTGCAGAGAAGCAGTCGGTGTATTCTACAGCCCCAGCCGACTGGGCATTCAGGTATTTTATTGTAGTTAGATCTATTTTCCCAGTATACAACGCCAAATTGCTATATATATTAGAGACAGAAAGCTATTTATGGTTTATACATATAAGAAAATCAAACAATATCGAAGAACACTACTCGCGTATAAACATTTTAAATACAATACAACAAAGAACGCGTTGATGAGGTAATTTTTTGCAATATTCCTTGAAAATGGCTGATAGATAAGCCAAAGCGCTTGGATTGAACAATCTTTTGAAGAATTCTTCCATAACATTCTTCCCAAAAATATTTAACTTGTAAGTACGCAAGAAAAACTAAATTTTAAAAAATTCGCGAGATATTCTGCGTTAGTGGTTTTTAATCAAATATGCACTCGTGTGTTTAAGTGTATGTATTTATCAAAACCCTCCTCTAGAGGTGCAAGATGGTTAACTCACTGGACTGCCACGGCGGAGCAAGCGAGTTTGAAGTTCAGCTTTTTTTAACGGCATATCAACCTCTGTGGGCCATTCAAAGTGTTTGATTGGTTTGGGGTTTTATTTTCTGCGTGCTTATGTGTGTGTTTGTTTTAGGGTTTAAGGTATTGGTTTTCTATCATATATTTTATTATATTTGATTTATACCGGCTCATTGGCCTAGTGGGTAGAGTGTTCACCAATGGTCCGGGAGACCTGGGTTCAATCCCAGGTAGTGTCATACCAAAGATTTTTAAAATAGTACTTGATACCGCCTTGATTAACACTCAGCAATATAAGGTACGTATCAAGGGTAAAGTGAAGCAATCCAGGAAAAGGAGTATCGCCCTCCCCTACGCCTCGATGTAGTAGCTATTGAAAAGGGAACCTTCATGTCGCCCTCGGCTACAGTCACCACCAACAACAATAACAATATTTGATCAGATCTTGATGAAAAAGTTTGTGAGTTTGAACTATATTTACATACACATATATATCCGCATATCTACATTCACACACACACACACACATACACACACATATATATATATATATATATATGTGTGTGTGTGTGTGTGTGTGTGTGTGGTGGTCCCCATGGTGTAAGAGCTAAAGTGTTGGACAAGAGCTTTGAAGTACATTTTCTTTTTCAAGTAGAGGAATTACAATATAATTCCTTTACTTAAAAAAGAAAATGTACTTCTATTTCCTTGCACTTGCGGATGCGTATTTCCAATCCCCTTGGGAAGACGTGGCTCTGGAGGTGACCGTGTCCTCTGAAAAGAGTATAGATGTGAATTACAATGCACATTCAGCTTAATTGGCCACGCAATTGCCATGATTAGTTAATTTGGCATCGCTTGTGTGCGATGTGGACCGATTGTTCAGTGGTAGAGTTTCGGCTCTTCATTCTGTGGTCGCTGGTTCGATCTCAAATGGTTATTTTATGCTTAGAGGGTAGGTAAATGCCTACAGTATACGTTAGTATTTACAGTTTTGTCAATTTTTTAATAAGAGTTTTTTTCTTTATGTTTGTTAATTGGTTGTTTGGTTTTATGTAGAAGAATATACCGGCAGCAGGCCTTGTGATTCGAACACGGATCTCTTTCCAACAAATACATGTGTGAAAATGAATTGTGCTACTGGGGTTCACGCGACTAGAAGTGGTGAACATAAAATTGTATCAGATAGAGGTCTGACCAGGAGAGACACGTGCGTGTGCATAGTCTCTGCGCGTCGACACACTTCGGTTGCCCGTATTACTCAGTACACAGATCAGTCCAGTTGTGTCCTGGTTTCGGAGGCAGTCGGTCGACGCTTTTGACATAGATTCCGGGAAGCCGGCATTAATGTCGGGCACGCCAAGACCGGCATCCTCGAACCTCAGTTGGGCGACCCCTCATGTTCTAACCCTCCTTCGAGAGGCAAGGTTTATTGCCTGAAATACCGACGGGACCCGAGGCATTTTTGTGCTCACCGGCCGTGTCTGAACTACTGACATCCGCCTGTCATCAACATCATCATGTCGTACCGCTAGCACGGATATCCCTGACCCTCTTTCGCCACTTCTCCCTATTATTCATCGCCTCTGGCAGGTCTTCAGGGCTACATCCCGTATCCTCACATAGCTACTGTATGTATGTTCGAGCTGGTCGTCCTGCTTTTGCTTGGACATATGCGGGGGTCCATAGGAGTACATCACTTATGAGCTTGTCCATGCTTCTCCAGCAGTGTCCTGCATGTTTGGTTCGTCTAGCTTGGATAGTTTTCGTGATGGGAGGCAGGTGGCAGTATAGTTGGTGCCTTGTGGGGGTGTTGCCGCCAGGACTTGTTCAATATTGCTCTCAATATTCTTGTGTAATTGCCGCCTTGTGCCACATTCGTCCGGTCGGTGGGAATTACGACAAATACCGAGACATATGCGTATATAAAGTAGAGTTGAAATGCAACATTGGTGATTTAGATTTGTTTAGCATTCCAGACTCAGTATTTAGCATTGTAAAAGAGTGAAGAGATCTTAAGTATCAGACAAAATTACCCCACCTCACGGAACATTATAAAAGTGACGACGGGAAATAATTTCGAACATTAACAAGTTGATCTACATTTTATTTTTTAAGTAGAGAAATTATATTGTGAATTGAATTTCTACGACCAGAAAATCCGGCGAACACTTACGCACTGGACAGCTGTTTCGACCTTACTAGGTCTCATCAGCAGTGTATACCGTGATCTCCACCACATTCAGGTTAATTGGCCACGTGGTTACCGTGGCTAGTTGATTTGGCGTCACTTGACTGCGATATGGATTGATGGCTCGGTTGTAGAGTTTCGGCTCTGCAATCTGTGGTCGCTGGTTCGATCTCCAATGGTGGAGATCATTGTATGCACTGCTGAGAAGACCTAAGTTTATTTGTCTTACACACAGTTATATGATATCAAGTGTTTCCATCGAATGCAAATAATTTGAACTCAATTATATGGGTTTTAAATATCACTATATAATACTAATAATGTATATGGTTTTAAGTATTCCTCTATAATACTAATAATGTATAATTATAGTTATTAAAAAAGAAATAATAACTTAAAACCATATTGGTTTTAAGTTATTATTTCTTTTTTAAAACCATATTGGTTTTAAGTTATTATTTCTTTTTTAATAACTATAATTTTTGCACTCAGTTATATAATAAATGAATAAATAGACAAGTAAATAATAAAACTGAGCAGCCTTTCCATAACAAAAACACATCCTATCAGCTACCAAGAAAAATTCTCAAAACTCAATGAAAAATATTCATATCATTTCAGTATCTTTACTGATGATTCTAAAGAAGGAGAAAAAACAAGTTATTATGCAATGCTCAACAAAAATGTTATTAAAAAACGCTTATCAAAGGAAGTATCCATCTTCAGTGCAGAAGCTTAGACAATAGAACTGGCATTAAATCTAATAGCTTTCAGCAAACAGAAGAAATTCATAATATTTTCAGACTCCCTATCTGTGCTGATTTCACTAAGAACGAAAAAACAGGAAAACCCAATGATTATCATGCTACTGAAGAAAACACAAGCCATGCATAAAAGCCATCACATTTTCCTTGATTCCAAGTTATGGAAATCAAAGGAAGAGATGGAGCGGACTCAGAAGTTAAATCATCTGAAGGAATTGTCATTACCCACAATATCAAAATCCTCGATACCGATATAAAAGTTTTGGGGAATGACTACATCAAAGGGGAAATGGTAACAAAACAAATCCACAAAACAAACTTTTCCAAATAAACCCCACCCTAGAGGAATGGTCACCAGAAATCAGAAACCGAAAAGAGGAGGCAGTCTTAAATCGATTACACATAACTGACTCGTGCCTTTATTCTAAAGCAGGAAGAACGACCGAAAAGCACGTGTGGCAAAATAATCAAAGTAAAACAAATCTTTCTTAAATGCAAAAACGTTTGTCCCGATCAGAAAGAGATACTTTTCGGCAAGAAACCTAACAGAACTCTTTCAACTAAAAAGCAGCAAAATTGTTGACTTTGTAAACAAAAACCTTTTTAATGAAGTAAATCATAAGAATACATTCAAGATGTAAAAATAAAAATCTTGATTTGGCATAAAATAAACATAGAAAGGGTGACATGTAGTTAAACCTAACGACCAACAAGCCAGTTAAACGGTTTCAAGTGATAACAATCCCCAGTTATTGGTTAAATAGTACCACTACTGTTCTTCTATGAGAATGGCTTTGGCATTAAATAACCTACAAAGATTGATATGCCATTAGACAAAGAAAGAAAGAAAGAAAGATGATAACAATCAGTTTTAGTAAACAATAAACTTTAATAAACAATTATAACTTCAAGTAAGTTTTCTTAAAGTAAATAATTTAGTTGCTTGGAGTCTCTTTGTTTAATGACATATCAGCCAAAACCATCCTTTAAGAATAATATTAGTGGTACTGTTTAACCCATAACTGGAAGGATAAAGGGGTTCATACTTTTCCAAAGGGTCACTAATCCGAATGTGAACGTGATAGCACGACTGGAGTTTGAACTCGCTTACTACAACTTCGCAGTCCAATACATTAGCCACTATGCTACGGAGACTCTCCTGCATAATATAGTTATATGGTATCAAGTATTTCTATGTGGCCCATAAATGAGAGCCAAACAGATAATACTACTCATTGTTAAACTGCGCCTGGGGTAATCGCAATCAAGATGTACTCTCCATTCCCCAGATCTCCAAAACAGGAGCCTCACCATCAGACGCAATTTAGTGCTCCTGGCTTGAACAGTGTTCTATCATTAAATATTTGGGGGATGAAAAGTACAAATCTGGTGAAATTCAAAATTAGCCCACGAGGCGAATATCCACCTTTTTTATTTTTATTTTTATATAGCAGTAAATTAACTAATAACAAATAAGATTAGATGCAAATCATTTTTTAGTTTAATAGGTCTATTTAAAATACGAGACTCATTCAATAAAGAAAGGGATTTTTTAAACACAAAATAAGTTTTAAGAATTTTTTAAAGAATTTTTTAAGGAATTTTTCCATAAAGGATTTGAAATTGGTTTAAATTTTTTAAAATTCCAATCTCCTCTAAAAATGGCAATAAATCAAGTCGATTGCTTCAGGTTTAAACAGAGGTCTGTCATCCAATTTTTGCTGGGTAACAAATGCAAACTATGTGAAATTTACTGAAAAATATACAATGAGTAAGGAGAAGCATGTTTCAGGAAGAAAATTTACAAATGGGACAAACATGGGTTTGCCACAACGATCCTGAATAGAAAAGACAGTCAATGGAATCGAAACATTCTCCGGTAAAGAAAACTTTCTGGGTGAAGCAGTTTGTAAAGAAGGTCAAGCTGACAGTGATCTGAGACATGGTAGGACCCATCTCTATTGATTTCCTTTAAAAAAGCTACAACTGTACAAATCGCTTCCTATAGCCAACTCCTTTGACAAAATTTATTGAATGACTGTCGTAGATCAGTTTAAAATAGATCTTTTTAAAATTCATTTGTATTTGATAGAAATACTTGATGTTATATAACTGTAAATTGTTTGTATTAAGACAGTTGCTTAATGCTATAATTTTTTACTCAGAATTATCACTGGGTTCAATCCCAGGTCAAGTCATACCAAAGACTTTAAAAATGGTACTCGATACCTCCTTGCTTAATACTCAGCGATAGAAGGTACGTATCAAGGATAAAGTGGAGCAATCCCTGGAAAGGAGTAGCGCCCTCCCCAACACCTCAGTGTAGTAGCTATTGAAAAGAGGGCCTTCTGGTCGCCCTCGACTGAGGTCGCCAACAACTTACTTAAAACCATATCACAGTTTGCAGACAAATGACAATTATTGAATTGAAAAACTTCTTAAAGCCAGATATTTAGAACTAGATAGAATTACTTGAAACGATACAACTTGAATTCGTATAACTTTGAGAAAAAACCCTTCAACGGTCTTTGAAAATGCCAGTATGATGAATATTGAAGCATAATGCTAGTAATATACCAATACTTACACCAACTTCAGGTTTTTGTTCAACATCTTACCATTCTATCGGATATTATGTCCACTGAATTCATCATTCTCTTAAACCTAAGTTGGAAATCCTCTCTCTCTCTCTCTCTCTCTCTCTCTCTCTCTCTGTGTATATATATATATAGAATGCGTAAGCAAAATATGGAATGATTTTTTAAACGTTTTTTTTTTTTTTTGTCTGATTAGTCCAATTTTTGAAAAACACACGATAAATATAAATTTTTAAGAATTTTTTTAAAATTAAAATTATCTAATAGGAGTGAGCAAGAAAAGAAACGACAAAGAATCTATGATTTGCTTAACGACGAAACCAAACTAAAGTTTCTTTGTCTACTATATACAAAGCAAAGAAAAAAATTTACTGAAAAAAAAGATTTTTAAGGAAAAGGGGAAGTGGAGGATTAAACAAAAAACGAAAAGAAGGTTTTTTAACTGCTCTCGTTGCGGCGATTAAGAAGGACCCCACAACGCCAATAAGAAAGCTTGCTAATAAATTGAAAGTCCACAAGGAAACTGTGAGGACAGCAATTAAACAAGATTTAAGCTGAGGCCTTAACCCCTTTGATTACGCTATGTGGGGTCTTTTAGAAAACAAAACAAATGCAACTTCCTATCCAAATATTGATTTACTTAAGAATACTATTGAGAAAGAATGATTGGTTTGGTGTCTTTGTTTTAATGACATATCAACTCTTTTTAGCTTATTTAATGCCAAATCTATTCTCCTAGAAGACCAGTAGTGGTACTATTTAACCCATAGCTGGGAGGATAACGGGGTTCATACCTTTCCCAAGGGTATTTGTCCGAAAGTGAACGTAATAGCGCGACTAGAGTACGAACTCGCGTACTACGATTCTGCAGTCCATCACTTTAACCACGAGGACACCCCTGAGAACGAATGAGTAAAATGTGTAAAGAATTTATTTTGAAGGCATGCAAATCATTTCGAATGTGTATTGATACAATAATTGAAAAAAAAATGGTGGCCATACTGAATAAATTTACTGTTTTCTGTCTATCTTCTTATTTTGTTGTTAATTTTTTTTTTAATTGAAATTAACCTTGTTTTATAATAGAGTCGTTTATCATTATAATAGAACATTCATAATTTTCTTTCTGCACACTATATATATATATATATATAAGTTATGTGACTGTAGGCTCTTTTTTTTTCAGTAGCTACTACACAGATGTCTAGGGGAAGGCGCTACTTCTTTCCCTGGATTGCTCCACTTACCCTTAATCCGTACCTCATAATGGTGAGCGTTAAGTAAAGTAGCATCAAGTACCTTTTTTTTTAGTTTTTGGCATGGCCATTGGTGAACACAAAATTCTTAATCACCATTTTTTTAAACTAAATATGTACATACCATGAACACGATTCCCTATCCTTTAAGCATAAAATCACCTTGGATGGGTGGATATTCCATAAAAATCAATCAATTTGCCAACTTTCCTTGACACTCTACAATGTTACACACTCTACAGTGGTTACTAAATTATTTTCCATGCATATTCTAGTCTGGCACAAGGCTATATTTGCAGCTCATATAATGTAGACTGAGCACACTGGACTGCGCTACAATGTGCCCAGTGAGCTAAGCAAGATAGCTATGAAAATCTCTCAAGAGTTAAATTCGCCTAAAAATGTTCATTATATATTTTGCGATTTGTTTTCTTTTGAATGACCATTGAATTTCGCCAGAAGTCTCGTTCTCCACAAAATTCTATGAATGCGTTTGTTCCCGTTATCTGAATCTTTTGAAGGTTACAGCATGTCGTTTTTTGTTTTTCTTGTTTTTTGTTTTATTGTCTAGTTTTGTTTTTTCTGTTTGCCGGATTTGCTCGCTGGCAACCTTACCTGTAGGCTTTCGGTGATTGCATATCCCAACGAGACTGTTGTGGAGGAGTGGGGGGAATAATAGCCGAGAAAAACATGATTACTCTGACCAGCGTCCATTTCCTTGCGATATTGACAGAGGATAACAGACGACATCTAAAAAGACTGATATTAAAAAAGGAACGTGACGGAGGGAAGGGTGGATGTAGGGTGAGTAATGAGAGGCAATCGAAACAAAAAATGAAAGAAAGTACATTGCAAGGAAATGTGCGTCTTTTCAAATCAGAAACTTGCCAAAGATATTAAACAACGTTGACGTACTCGGGAGAATTCTTTTCTTGTTTTCTGTCAAGCCCGGGAAAATCACCGTCTAGGATCAATTAAATAAACTCAAATATGGAAATATAGAAGCCAAAGATACAGTAAAAGGTGAGGGAGAAATCAGAGTATATGTAAAATAAAGGCAACGAGAAAAAATAAAGAGGAGGGAAAGATATCACAATAGAAGGAGTAGAATTAAAAGGAAATAAAAGAAGGCCGGAGAAGTACGAGGTGAAAAATGAAGGAAAAATTGAAAGTAGACAAAATGAATTCAACGTAAACGTAGAAAATGAATGAGGAAATAAAGAGGTGTGAGAAGAAAATATAACAAAAAAGGAAAATTGGGTGGATAAAAGAAAGACTGAAAAGAAAAGAATAAAGGAGTAAGGGAAGAAGAAACAATAATGAAGAAAAAAAGAGAACAAAGAGATAAGAAGAAAATAAAAAGAAAGAGTTAAGAAGAAAAGGCTGACGGATAGGAAAAGACCAAGAGTGAAAAGAAAAAAAAGTCAAAGATGAAAGAAGAGGAGAAATAAGAATGAAAAAAATGTCCAAATAAAAAAAAAAAAAAAGATCGAGCAATAGAGGAAATAGAGTACAGAGAAAAAAATGTGGTTGAAGTACGAGGAAAAAGGGGAAAGAAAATTTAGATGCAGACAAAATGAATGAAAACGTAAGCGTAGAAAGTGATTTTAAAAAAATTAATAAGCCTAAGAAAAAATGTAAGAAAATATAGTGAGATAGAAGAAGAAGAAAAATTTAATGAATAGGAAAAAGATTTTGACGAAATATAATGTAAAGAAAATTAAAGAAAAAATAGAAGAAAGAGAATTAAGAAAATGTAAGGAATAAAAAGGGTGAAGAAAAAATAATGAGATAGAAGAAGAAGAAAAATTTAATGAATAGGAAAAAGATTTTGACGAAATATAACGTAAAGAAAATAAAAGAAAAAAATCGAAGAGAATTAAAAAAATGTAAGGAATAAAAAGGGTGAAGAAAATATAATGAGATAGAAGAAGAAGAAAAATTTAATGAATAGGAAAAAGATTTTGACGAAATATAATGTAAAGAAAATTAAAGAAAAAATAGAAGAAAGAGAATTAAGAAAATGTAAGGAATAAAAAGGGTGAAGAAAATATAATGAGATAGAAGAAGAAGAAAAATTTAATGAATAGGAAAAAGATTTTGACGAAATATAACGTAAAGAAAATAAAAGAAAAAAATCGAAGAAAGAGAATTAAAAAAATGTAAGGAATAAAAAGGGTGAAGAAAAAATAATGAGATAGAAGAAGAAGAAAAATTTAATGAATAGGAAAAAGATTTTGACGAAATATAACGTAAAGAAAATAAAAGAAAAAAATCGAAGAGAATTAAAAAAATGTAAGGAATAAAAAGGGTGAAGAAAATATAATGAGATAGAAGAAGAAGAAAAATTTAATGAATAGGAAAAAGATTTTGACGAAATATAATGTAAAGAAAATTAAAGAAAAAATAGAAGAAAGAGAATTAAGAAAATGTAAGGAATAAAAAGGGTGAAGAAAATATAATGAGATAGAAGAAGAAGAAAAATTTAATGAATAGGAAAAAGATTTTGACGAAATATAACGTAAAGAAAATAAAAGAAAAAAATCGAAGAAAGAGAATTAAAAAAATGTAAGGAATAAAAAGGGTGAAGAAAAAATAATGAGATAGAAGAAGAAGAAAAATTTAATGAATATTAAAAAGATTTTGACGAAATATAACGTAAAGAAAATTAAAGAAAAAAATAGAAGAAAGAGAATTAAGAAAATGTAAGGAATAAAAAGGGTGAAGAAAATATAAAGAAGAAGAAAGTGATATATCTATATTCAAAAAAGAAAGGGACACTGAATACGAAAAGGAGAAAGCGAAGCAATCGTGTAAAAATTCTAAGATAGACGAGAAGGAAGTTTAGAAAAAGATAGGAAACAGATAAAGAGAAGAACGAGGAGTAAATAGAGTGAAAAAACAATTACTTTTAAGTAACAGAAGAGGAAAAAGGTAAAGAAATGAACAGGACACAAAAAAAGAAATGAAAAGGAAAAAGGAAGGAATATTGGTAAGAGACAAAATCATAAGGGAAAACAACGAAAAAAAAAAAAATGGATTTAAAAAAGAAGATAACGGTGTAGAAAGAGAAGCTGTCGTTGAAAAACAACGAAAAGCAGTTGAAAGGAAGGGGAGATAACAAAGAAGAAACTGGGTGGGGGGAATAAACGTAAAAAAATAATCAGGAAATCAGAGAAAAAAAATGGAAGCGAAATTCACTTCATCTAGAAGTATAAAAATAAAAATAAGAATATTGAACGTACAAGCAGCCATTATCAAATTGTCGAGGCGGTGATAATTCGGTCTACTAACTCTTCAGCTCTTAATAAGATTTTTTGAAGGTAAAGTCACTTCATTTTCCCAAAGGTATTCGTAAGAAATGGACCACGTAAATAAGTGTTTCCTTCATTTTTCTTCTTTCATCCTTTCTTTTCTTTCTTCCTTTCTTTAATTCTTTTTTCTTTCTTTTCTTTTTCCGCCTTGTTTTCTTCCATTTTTCCTTCTTTTTTTCCAATCCGTTATTTCTTCATCAATTCCGATCTTCTTTGTTTTCTTTCTTCAATTTTTTTCGTTGTTTACTTCTTCCTCATTTTTTCTTCCTTTTTCTTTCTCTTTTTTTCCATCCGTTATTCTTCATCAGTTCCTTTTTAGTTTGTTTTCTTTCTTTGATTCTTTTTCTTTTTTTCTTCTTCCTCATTTTTTCTCTCTTTTTCTTTCTCTTTTTTTTCCGTTCGTTATTCTTCATCAATTCCTTTTTAGTTTGTTTTCTTTCTTTAATTATTTCTTTCTTTTCTTCTTCCTCCTTTTTTCTTCCTTTTTCTTTCTCTTTTTATTGTTTTTTTATCCATTATTTTTTTTCAATTCATTTCTCCTTCCTTTTCTTTTTTCTTTAATTCTTTTTTCTTTCTTTTCTTATTTCCTCCTTTTTTCTTCCTTATCCTTTCTCTTTTTTTCGTTCCATTATTTTTCATCAATTTATTTCTCTTTTCTTATCTTTCTTTCTTTAATCCTTTTTATCTTTCCTTCTTCCTCTTTCTTTTCTTCCTTTCTTTTACTTTTTTCCTCCGTTATTCTCCATCAATTCCTTTCTTCTTTGTTTTCTTTCTTTAATTCTTTTTTCTTTCCTTTATTCTCCCTTTTTCTTTCTCTTTCCTTCTTTTTTTCCATCCGTTATTCCTTTATCCATTCATTTCTCTTTCTTTCTTTCTTTCTTTCTTTTACTTTTTCCATCGGTTATTCTTTCAGTTCATGTTACCTTTCTTTTCTTTTTTCTTTGTTTCTTTCTATCCTCCATCTTTTCTTCAATTTTTCTTTCTTTTTTTTTTTTCGATCTCTTATTTTCCTCAATTCATTTCTCATTTCTTTTCTTTTTTCTTTAATTCTTTTTTCTTTCCTTTTTCCTCTTTTTTTCTTCCTAATTTGTTTCTCTTTTTTCCATCCGTTATTCCTTTATCAATTAATTTCCAACTTCTTTTTTCTTTCTTTCTTTTTTTCTTCTTTCCTACTTCTTTCTCCTTTTTTTCCTTTTTTCTTTCCTTTTGTCTATCTGTTATTCCTTCTTCAATTCATTTTATCTTTCTTTTCTTTTTTCTTTAATCTTCTTGTTTCTTTTTCTTTTTTCCTTCTTTTATTCCTTCACTAATTTCTTTCTTTCTTTCTTTAATCCTTTTTTTTAAATTTCTTCTTTCTTTCCTTCCTTTTTTATTTCTTTTATCTTCCTTATTTGTTTTTCTTTCTTCTTATAAGGTTTTTTTTTTTGTTATTTGCTCTCCTTCGAATATTAGTTCCTTCTTTTTTTTCCTTACTCGTTTCTTCTTAGCTTCTGTTTATTTTCTTTCTTTTTATTTTTCCCTATTTCCTTCGTTGTAAATTTGTCTCTTTATTTTTTCTTTATTCTTTTCTTACTTTTTCTTCCTTTCACATTTCTTCATATTTTTCCTTCTTTTATTTCTTGCTTTCCAGGTTTTTTCTTCATTCTTTCTTCCTTTCTAATTTTCTTCCTTTTCCTTTCTTTCTTAGTTTGTCTCTTTCGTTTTACTCTTTATTCCTCCTTTTCTTTTTAACCTTCTTTTCATTTTTGCTCGTTTTTCCTTTCTTTTCCTTTGGTCTTCTTTTTTTTTCTTTTCATTTTTTCTTCATTTCTTTATTTTTCTTCATTAAATTATCCTTTTCTTTCTTCTTTATTTCACTTTTTCTGTCTTTTTTCATCTTTTCTCTATTTCCCACATTTCTTTCTTCCTTCCTTCTTTTTTTCTTTCCATTCTTCCTTCTGTTCTCATCTATTTATTTATTTATCTATTTTTAGTTTCATTTCTTTCTTTCTTCCTTTCTTTCTTTCTTTCATTCTTCTATTTGTTCTTCTCTTCCTTCTTTTTAGCTCAGTTTTTCTTTCTTTTTCTTTTTTGATTCTTGCTTAACTCCATTTCATTTCCTTTTTTATTCATTCTTTGTTTTCTCCCTTTTTTTTTCTTACACTTTTTAAATTCATTTATTTCTTCTTAATTCTTTGCAATCCTTCCTTCTTTTATTTTTCTTTCTTTCTTTCTTTCTTTCTTTCTTTCTGTCCGTTTCTCTCCCTTTCTTTTGTGTTCGAATACTAATTCTTATTTCTAACTGTTTTTGTCAGAAGATTTTCAATAATGTCCAACTGTTTCCAAGATGCTCATTTTCCTGCTCTTCATATTTAGTAGAAATCCACTTGAACGATCGAAAGATATTTAATAAGTTTTCACTTCACTTGTACAAAGCCGTAATTCTATCAATGATAATCAAAATTATTAACAAAGACTTTCTGACAAGCAAGTTATTGCAATCAAATAGCCGTAGAATCGATTTATACATATATATATATATATATATATATATATATATATATATATATATATATATATATATATATATATATGCTGTATATAGAAAACGAAAAGAAAAATACATGTAAATGGATGAGAAAAAATGTATTGCTAAATAATAATTTACGTCCACTGATGTATTTCGATAAGATTTTTTTTTTTTTTTTTTTTTTTGTTTAGATATAAAATTACGAAAATTTCAGAGAGAAAGTATTTTAGGTCATTTTCAGAGTGGGAATTATGAATTTAAAATCGTGGTTTGAACAACTACAGAAAAATATGCGAAAAATATTCGTTAAAGATTACGTCATGAATATGTTAAAAAGAAAAACAAATTCTTGTCGAAATGCGTCGGTGGACCTAAATTAATATTTAGGAATAAATTTTTTTTCTCATTCATTCATATGTATTTTTTTTCCGTTTTCTTTATACAACATATCTGTCTGTTGCCCAGTCGGCTGGGGTTGTAGAATACACCGACTGCTTCTCTGCAGAGGGGTAAGACCCCATCACCCATCCACCAATTTGATGGAGAAATTTCAGTAACGCTGAAGCTTTGGGGAATGTGGAGTTCTTCTTCATTGCCATCGCTCCCAGGTCCACTCTGGCCCGGAGAGCGTAGCACCTGATAGGGTCCTATATATGGGTTAAATAGAACTAAACCCTGGTTTCTTGAGTTTAATGTTTTTTTCATTTTAAACTGCGTATTTATGCTAAACTGAATTGTTTAAAATAAAACTATTTTAACATTTAAACTGCATACATATGCTAAACTGAATAGTTAGAAATAGAACTGTTTTGATATCTAAATTGTGTAATTATGCTGAAATGAAATATCCGAAATAAAACTGTTTTGACGTTTAAATCTGTGTATTGTCCAATGTATTGACATTTAAATCTGTGTATTGTCTAGTCGACTGCACCTTTGCAGAGGGGTAAGACCCCCACAACATGTGTCCTGGATATGACACTAAACAATCTGACGGTGAGGTTCTAGTGATTTGGGGGTTTGGGGAATGCGGAGCACCCCTTCATTGCCATTACTCTGAGGTCCACTCTTGCCCAGTGTGGTAGAACCTGATACGGCCCTATATATGGATTAAATGGAACTAAACTGAATTGTTTGAATTAGAACTGTTTGACTAAACTGAATAGCTTGAAATAGAAATGTTTTTGACAATTAAACATCTAAACTGCGTACTTATACGAAACTGAATTGCTTGATATGGAACTGTTTTTGACATTGAATCTGTATTTACGCTAAATTGAATTGTTTAGTATAGAACTGTTTTGATATCCAATTGTGTGTAAACAAAATCTATTCATATACTAAACTGATTTGGTTGAATTAGAACTGTTTGAATAAACTGAATAGCTTGAAATGGAGAGTTTTGACAATCAAATTGTGTACTCATGCTAAACTGAATTGTTTGAAATAGAACTGATTATTTGTATAAAATGGATTTTGCATTAAATAACATACAGAGGTTGATATGCCATAAAACCAAAACAACCAACTATATATCTCTGATTAAACCTCATACCTTACTCAAATATATATATATATATATATATATATATATATATATATATATATATATATATATATATATATATATAAAGTTGGCGACCTAAGCCGAAGGTGATCGGAAGGCTCCATTTTCAATAGCTACGACACTGAAGTGTAGGGGAGGGCGCTACTCCTCTCCCTGAATTGCTCCACTTTACCCTTGATACGTACTACCTTATATTGCTGAGTGTTAAGCAAGGAGGTATCAAGTACCATTTTAAAGTCCTTGGTATATATATATATATATATATATATATATATATATTATATATATATATATATATATATGAACTATCTGATTATTAATTCAGATCATTCTTTAGCCATTATGTGACAGATCATCATTAAGTTTGGAGGTGCCCATGGTGTAATGGTTATCGTCGTAGGAAATGGACACGCTGACATGAGTTCAAATCCTGGACGAGAATGATTGCATTTCACATAGCACTAATACCCTTGGGAAAGGTATGAATCCAATTATCTCCCTCCAGCTATGGGTAAATTAGTAGGACAGACTATGTTCTTCAGCCTTGGTTAGGCAACTAGTCTAGGGGAAGGAATACTCTGAATTCAAACCTGTTAAACTCCGCTTAAAATTGATCTTGTGTCAAATCCTGGCCCGATCGAGGGGTTGGCAAATAGGATCATTCAGTTTTTTCTTATAAACATTTTGAAGAGTTTTAAATACCACATTTTTGAATTTGCCGTTCAGTATGTTCATTTCACTCACACACAGAAACATATATATATACAAAATTTTGAATTATTGTTATTATAAATAAATGATTGAATATATAAAAAGGTTTTTTAAATCCTTCTTTAAAAAGGTAACGTAATGATTATTTTAATTTTAATCATTATCATCACTTGAAAAGATTACCATTAAACAGTCATTTGATATATTCACATCTAATAAACCTTTAGTTAACAAGAAGCGAGGGATCAAGAGGAAAAAGAAGTCTTTGTTTCAAACAATTCTTTTTGCCACTACCTCCTCATCCACTCTTACCCCCTCACTCTTTCTTCCATTGCCTCAGCATTTTCCACTGGCAGAAGGCGGAAATATGTGTATACATGCCAATACATACTCTGATATACGTATTTATGTACGCGCAAGCGACAGCACATACAGAAACAAACTAATATTCAAACGTACACAAGCTTAGGCACGCATACACAAAAACAAAATCCTCCCTACCTAAACCACAACAGAAAAAATCGTCTTTTAACCTTTCACTCTATCTGATGAATGCGTAAAACATAAAACCTGGGGTTACATATATTCTCACGTAATATATATATATAGATATAGTAATATATCTATATTCCTATGCATATATATATATATATATATATATATATATCTTTACTTTAAAGAAAAAAACCAAAGACCGGTTATTTTAGAATTATAAATTTATTTCAATCCTGTTTTTCAGTTTCTGGTGTGAACCAAAAACACGAAGAAAAATATAACAGGACTTCTTCAGATCTAATGGATGAATAAAACAGAATAGACACGTGGGGTGGAGGGGGAGAGGGAAAAGATTAACGGAGTTACCTCCTCGTTTTATCGAATTTCCGTTTTCTTATTTACCTAATTATTTTATTTTCAAAATTCTTCTGTCAGTTATGTGTGTGTGTGTGTGTGTGTGTGTGTGTGTGTGTGTGTGTGTGTGTGTGTGTGTGTGTGTGTGTGCATTTCGGCTGCATTTTTTCGTTAATATATATTTCATTAAACAACATAGACATTCTCTGTCTACACATTTTTATATATATACTTTCGAGTCACCGCATTGATTTTATGGTATCCGCCGGGAATTGGTTGATGAAACTCCCATAGTTAATTCGTTCTTTAGTACTTAGAGAACCAAATTTAAAAATAAACGCTAAAACAAAGCACCTTTATAAATAATAAATGCTTAACACTCACAAAATAGTAGTGTACATGCAAAGGTCTCATCGCTTTTGTAATATATACACCCCTGATGATGGTCCAAGATCTGGCAGAAAGTACGAGGGAACCAATTAATTATGAGAAGTTCATTGACCAATTTCCGCTTAATAAACATATAAATCGATGCAGTGACTCGAAAGGATATATACAAACATGAGTAGACAAAGGAGGTCTACATTGTTTAATGATATATATATATATATATATAAAGGTAACTCAAAAAGTTCAAAGCCTCTTCCAGAGATTTTATATTTTTCGCGCACCTTTCACATTTTATGGACTTCATCTCCGCAGAAATTGAAACAGAAAATGTAATTAGTTTTTCTAGTTTTATGAGAAGTGTAGTGTGCTGCCATAGTAAAAATATTTAGCTATGGCTCTTTTTCCGAGGTGAAGCTTTGACTTTTTTAATCGATTCATATATATATATATATATATATATATATATATACTGTGGTGACGATGTAAGTGTAATTTCAAGATTATAATTATACAATGCTAACTCAAAAACTGTATATTATGCTGAAAAAGAAAATTAGCAAATTATCAACCATAAAGAAACCAGAAAATTTCTCGACAAAAGAAGCAAAGTAATAGCTAAATACAGACATCTAAATAAATACATATAAAAAGACGCAAAAAAATGATTTAAAAAAATAAACACCACAACCTTTAAAAGTAAAAACTCGATATAATTTAGTGAATGAGGATATATATTAGTCTAATTATAGTGAGTCATAATGATAAATTAGCAAAATACAGCGCGCGAAAACACACACATACTCACTCACACACACACACACACACACACACACATATATATATATATATATGTGTGTGTGTGTGTATGTGTGTGTGTGTGTGTGTGAGTGAGTATGTGTGTGTTTTCGCGCGCTGTATTCCGCTAATCTATCATTATGTCTCATATATATATATATATATATATATATATATATAATTCTAATGATGCGTTGCAATGGGACTCATCGTCAACGATGTTCCTGGGTTCATCTGGGAATATGCGTTTTTAGACAACAGACCACTTGACTCAGTTGAGCCAGATGAGTTTGATCTCTTCTAAGGACCAACAATGTAAGGGCTTTGCCTTTTTATCTAGAAACCATCACGTGGCCTTTTTGGAATACTACCTGTTTCTAATATACCCTCTTTTTCGTATCTCCTCTGGTTATAAAATTCTAGTCTCGGCCCTGCAAAGCAACCACCCAGGAAACGTTTGACTACCAATTTTAATAGCTCCAACGGAGCTCACCATCCTTGCTTTCTGCACTTTTTGACCAACTTATAGAATGCGATAAGACTCCTGTTATGAACTTCCTCTCTTTCTCTGTCTCTCTCTCTCTCTCTCTCTATATATATATATATATATATGTACGAGAGTCTTTCAAAATATAAGATGAGTTTTGCCCAAGGAGTCTTTTTCATGTTCCAGAAGACTGTCAGCATGACCTTGTTTATTCGATTACCAACTCAACTGATGATCGAAGACTGAAAAGAGTTGTGAGAATTACCCCGCTTTATTTTCTCAATTGGTTATATATATATATATATATATATATATATAGTGAGACATGGGAAGAGAGCGAGAGAGAGAGAGAGAGAGAGAGAGAAACAGGGAGAGAAACAAGGGAAGAAACAGAGAAAGAAATAGTAAGAAATGGGACGTTCTATTCACTCACAAATATAAAATAACAGACACTTATTCTATCGTGAGAGTTCTTCCCACCAGCACCGTCTGATGGTATTACACTGGAGTCGGAGTGACAGCGAGTCTTTTCAGATCTCCAGGACTCTGCTGAGTATTTTGATTGATCTAAATCGATTCTATTGTCTCGGTTCGTTCTCTGATTTCCAACTCATCTAGCCCCCTTTCCATTATTATAATAATTATTATTATTAATGGACAAAATACAACAGATCAATTAAATACCTTATTAAATCAATTTAATATATCATTAAATATAACAAATATTATAACAACTAATTATGTTTCAAGTTGTATCATTTTTTAAATTAAATCCAATTCCCCTTTTGGGCGCCAATGATTCCAACGGTTTTCCATTGATTTACTTACTGTTGAATGACCGCTGGTTATTACTTTGTTTGCTCAGCATAATAAATTTGTTTCATGCTTTTTTTCATTGGAAACACAAACTATAATCCAAAGGCAAATTAAAAATAAACTTGATGTACATTTTCTATTTTAAGCAGAGGAATTATATTATAAATTGAGTTACAATGACCAGAATATCCAGCAAAAAATTGCGCACATTATACGGAACCACTGGCCAGGTATTTCAACCTTATCAGGTGTCATCAGCAGTGTATACCATGATCCCCTTCACTAGAGATCGAACCAGCGACCACTACTGAGCTACTTGTCCACATCGCGCACAAGTGACGCCAAATCAACTGCTGATGAAACCTAAAAAGGTTGAAACAGCTGTCCAGTGGTTCCGTATGTTGAGCAAAAGTTTTTGCCGGATTTTCTGGTCAAAATAAATTATGTTACACAAAACACTCCTCATAAAAACAGAGAATCTGCAAAACAAAGCTTACATAGATTTCCAGTCCCTCAACCAAAATCTGTCAAAGACAGACTAAAAAACTTGTCTCCCAAAAAGCTAGAACCACTCAAACAAAAAAAAAGCACCCGGTTGTTTCTAGCGAAACTTCTACAAAGCTACTAGGAATGCCAACCTATCCTGACCGGTCTTCCTCACTGGTCCTGGACTCACTCATGCCGACTGGTCACTTCTGCTGTCCGGTGTCGACTGGCCACTCGCGTCACCCTTCGCCAACTGCCTTCCTCTGGGTTCCTTTGTCTCACTCTTTGACTGGCGTTCCCTTCCTACTTCGGGTCACGTCGAGATCTCGAGTCCAAACCCTTTGTCTGGTTTCGCGCCAAAACAGACAAAAGGGTCATCTGCTTGGCGGACCACCTACAAAGTGTTACACGGTCTCATCGACCAACCTGGAAAAATATGTATGAAAACCAAAGTGAACACTGAAAGACGATGAAGGGCATTCGAGCTACCCCCAGCCAAATTTGATACAGACCCCTTAAAAGAAAGTATAACCACTGCAATACTCAAGGATCGATAAAATTCCTACATAAATCCTATAGTACAGAAAGTATGGATAGTGAAACTGACCACAGAGTTACCAACTTCAACGTATAAGATTTATTAAATAACTGCAATACTTGAAACTATTTAAATGTACGCAGATAAATGAGCTCAGTTTCTTTTTCAACTGTTACCTACAAACCATCCACTTAAAAAGTATATATAAAGAAGATTCGGCTCTAAATAACTACTATTGACCTATTTATAAAAAGGATTTTGCATTAATTTACCTACAAAGGTAAATATGTCATGAATACCGACATTTTTAACTGTGAGCAAATAAAATTGTTGATGTTGGACAGAATGCTTGAAACCATTTAACAGTGTTCAAACAAATGAGCTCTAGCTTGTTAAAATGTTACAATTTATTCGCTTACAAATCATATTCTTAATTTAAATGTATGAAGAGGATTTGGGATTAAATAACCAACAATGGTTGATGCGTCAAAAACCCAACCAAACCAAATCATTTATATTTAATATATATGTATAAAGAGGATTTAGCATTAAATAGCCTACAATGGTTGATATGCTATGAAACCCAACCACACTAAACCCTATACATTTAATATGTATGTATCTAGAGGATTTTGGATTAAATAATCTACAATGGTTGATATGCCATAAAACCCCACCGAACTAAATCATACGTATTCAACATATTTGTATCAAGAGGATTTAACATTAAATAACCTTCAATGGTTGATATGCCATAAAACCCGACCAAACTAAATCATATGTATTTATATATATATGTATCAAGAGGATTTAGCATTAAATAAGAATGAATGGTTGATATGGCATAAAATCCAACCAAACCAAATTATATGTATTTAATATATATGTACCAAGAGGATTTAGCATTAAATAACCCACAAAGGTTGATATGCCATAAAACCCAACTAAACCAAACCAAACCAGAATTTTATACATTTTCAGTGTTTAAAAAGAAAATATTCATTAAAAATCCCTACAACAAAAGCTTTTTGTTTTTTTCTTCCGAAGAAAGCCATATTGTATATGAAGCATATATAGTTTTTCTTTTATCGTTTTTTGTTTGTTTTTTTGTTTTTTTACAATGAAAAGAAGACTACAATTAGACATCAGCTGCCGTTGTCTTCTGTTATCTTCAAATCGAGTAAGAAATATTTTAAAACTAGAAAATGGCCGCAAGTAAACATGAAGAATTACAATTCAATTAGAGTGAATTTAGTTGCCTTCTTGGATGATTTTAAATTACCCGCCTAGTGAGTTCAACATCCAACGTATGTCATCTACAGAAATATATCTTTATTCTTTTTTATTGTCTTTTATTCCTTTTTAAATCTCTCTCTCTCTCTCTCTCTCTCTCTCTCTCTCTCTCTCTCTCTCTCTGTTTCGACTTTCCTTTCTTCCTTTCTTTCTTTTAAAGTTTTATTTCTTTCTTCGAATAAAAATGTGTGACTACGTTGCCATCTTTTTTTTCTCTTTTTATATTTTCGGGTTTGATATTCTCTTCCCAGCATGAATCGCTTTGGCTTTTTCTTTCATGTTTCTTTCTTTAGTCTTTTAATAACTCGCTCTTTGTTGCACTCTCACTTTTTCTCTCTCTCTCTCTCTCTTTCGTTTTCTTTCTGACTTTCTTTCGCTTTGGCTTCCATCTTTCAATCTTTTTTCTTTGTATTCTTTTTCTATTTTTTCATTCACACTTTTTGATTTTTCTTTCTTTCTTTCTTTCTTTCTTTTCACTCTCTTTTTTCTCTTTTTGTCTCCCTATCACTCTTTTTTCTTTTTTTCTCTCTTTCTTTCTTTCTTTCTTTTCCCTCTTCTCTCTCTTTTTTCTCTTTTTGTCTCCCTATCACCCTTTTCTCTTTCTTTCTTTCTTACTTTCTTTCTTTCTTTCTTTTCCCTCTTCTCTCTCTTTTTGTCTCCCTATCACCCTTACTCTTTCTTTCTTTCTTTCTTTCTTCTTCTCTTTTTTCTCATTTTTTTCTCTCTATCACCCTTTTCTCTAAAGTTCTTTCTTTCTTTCTTTCTTTCTATATTCTTTTTTTATTTATACCTTTTTATCTTTCTTTTTTTCTTTCTTTTATTTTTTTACATTTCTCTTTTATCGATTTCTTTTTCTCTTTCTGTCTCCCTCTCACCCTTTCCCCACTATATCTTTCTTTCTTTCTTTCTTTCTTTTCTATTTTTCCCTTGCTTGTTTTTCAGTTTAATAATCTTTTCTTTTTTTCCTCAGTTTTTCATCTCTCTCTCTCTCTCTCTCTCTCTCTCTCTCTCTCTCTCTCTCTCTCTCTGTGAATATTTCTTTCTTTTAATCTCTTATTTCTTTCAACAATAAAAGTGTGTGACTACGTCACCATTTTTTCTTTTCCCTTTCCATTTTCGAATCCGATATTCTCTTCCCGGCATGCAACATTTTTCTACTTTCCTGTATTCCACAGCCACTCATCATTCTCCAGGTTTGTTTTTTTTCTGAACCCCTCCAAGTGGTCTTTTGTATGTCCTTTCTTTTTCGTTTCTTTCCTCTTTCCACATCTCCGTTTCGCCTCTGCTCACCGACCATTTAGTTTGCCAGTGATATCGATCATCCATAAAATAAAACAAGGATTATCGATTTGCTTTCTAGCACTGCCGCCTCTCTTTCTTCCGATCCCGCCTTCCAGACTTCAATTTATACCAAAGAATTCTTTTTCATTTCTAACAAATACCTACAGTTGTTTCCAGTAACCATATGCATAAAGAGAGATATGCGTACGTGCGCGTGGATAAGTGCAACCGTGTGTGTATATATATATATATATATAGCTTGACGGCAACTACACAAGAAAACTGCAAGCAATTTGAACAAGTCCTGGAGGCTACACCCCACAAAGCAGCAGCTGTATGGCCACCTACCTCCCATCTCGAAAACTATCAAAGTTAGACGAACCAAACATGTAGAACACTGTTGGAGAAGCAGGGACGAGCTCATAAGTGAGGTTCTCCTATGGACCCTCTCACATGGCCGAGCAAAAGCAGGGCGACCAGCTTGAACATACATACATACAGCAGCTCTGTGAGGATACGGGATGTAGCCCTGAGGACCTGGGAGGGGTGGCGAGATAGGGCCAGGGATATCCGTGCTGATGGCGTAACATGATGATGATGATGATGGTCAAACGAGTGAGAAAAGTAAACGTTTGAAAATGAGTAGGTCTGCAAATGACTTTAAATTTGCTATTTGAGGGTTTTATTTCATATATTTCAGCTCTACACTTGTTCCTGACTTCATGGTCCTCTTCAGGAGACTAATAATCAGGGTCCTCTCAACTTCATATATATATGTATATAGCAGAGTCATTCATTAAATAAAGTGACATTCCGAAGGAGTTGGGAATATAAGTAAGTGAAGTTAGCAACCGTAGTCGAGGGTGACCAGAAGGCTCCCAATAGCTTCAATAGCTACTACACCGAGGTGTAGGAGAGGACGTTACTCCTTTCCCTGGATTGCTCCACTTAACCCTTGATACGTACCTTATATTGTTAAGTGTTAAGCAAGGAGGTATCAAGTTCCATTTTTAAAGTCTTTGGTATGACGTGATCTGGGATTAAACCTAGATCTCCCGGACCATTGGCGAACACTCTACCCAAAGCACAGTTTATAGTGGCCATTTTTTAAAAAAGAAAATCAATTAGGATGTGTCTTTTCATCCCGAAGAAGTCTATCAACATGACATTCTTTACTGGCCATGGCGCCCGAATCTTTTTCTTTACCGGAAAATCAGTGGACACTTTCGTTTGAGGATCGTAGTGGCAAACCCATGTTTACCACATTTGTAAATATTTTGTTTATAAAGATATGCCAATCTTTACTCATCTCTAATTTTCTGAAAATTTCACATTGTTTTCGCTTTTCTGCCAGCAAAGATTTGTTGATAGATCTCTGTTGAAGTCTCAAGTAAACGATTTGATGAGCCATCTGCTATATCGTGGTAAGGAAACGATACCCAGTGAAACAGAGTTAATTATTTATTAACTCAAGAGTTATTTATCGACCAGTATAATGAGTCTCTCACTGTAGGTGTTACGTCCGAATTTGATCTTCTACTGACCGACGTCCTTCAAAGCTCTGCTGTCTCTGCATGTGCTTCTGTCTCGCTTCTGTCTCGCTTCTAGAGACACGAAGTTTTTATACTTCCGCGATACCGGAAGTAACGTAGTACGAGCCACTATACAACACATTCAAATAGCTACAAAAGAAATAATTGCTTGACATTTGGATAATTTTTGGCATAAACCAAATCCGAACAATACTGAGAAAAAAAATCAATTTCGTATTTAGAAAAAGAATTCCCCTTTCTATAGAAGGATCCTAGTAGAGAGGTCGATCGATGGATACTAAACTTTGTTTAGTTGTTGCACAAAGTCGGAAGAATAAAGCACCTAGCGATATTCGAAGTCACTTTTACTGACCTGTCAGTTCAGCTCACAATTACCTTGTGATAGGTACCTATATATATATATATATATATATATATATATATATGAGATAAACTAATAGATATAGATACACACAAATACACACACACACATATATATATATATATAAAGAAGTCCTGTTCAATTTTTTTGGTGTTATTGATTCATATCAATGCTCTTAGCAAGAGGAAAATAAATTTATAATCCTAATGTGACCGAATTTTGGTTTTATTGAAGGTATATATATATATATATATATATATATATATATATATATTTGTTATATAAGATGTTTATATACATATTTACTTTTAAATTATAGACACGATCTTTAAAATTCCATAAGGATGATATGTAATATAATATATAAGATATCTGTCTTAGAACATATATATTCATTTATCTTATATTGTACATATTTTGATTATTTTTATTATATATATATATATGTGTGTGTGTGTGTGTGTGTGTGTGTGTGTGTGTGTACATTCCTTTGGTTTATATGCGTTGTCTTTATATATCCATAAAAAAATATATATATGATAATATAACCCTCTCTCTCTCTCTCTCTCTCTCACACACACACACACATATATATATATATATGGATAAAGGTAATTCAAAAACAAATACTCATGCGTACATCTTTTTTGTTATTTATTCAATTATTCATTAAAGATATATCTATTTCTTTTTTTTTCTACTTAAAAGATAAAAAGAAATCGTTTCAGCCAATATATATAATCAGGGTGGATTGAAGAGAGAAAAAAATATTTCCCAAACTATAAAGAAATACGTTTAAAAATGCGGAATCAAACATGACCCAATGCACGCATGCGCAGTCTATTATTTCCTTTTTACGCTTGTCGTGATACGCATACCAAATCAACAGCATAAATACACCCACAAATACCCATCAAACATTCCTTCGCATTCAAGTCTATTTATATCTGAAATATCTTATAAGCACAAACAAAACGATACATACGATGGTTATTCAATAAATAAGGGGGAATTTTTTGAAAAAGCGAAGTTAATTTTTTTCCAGATTTTTTTTTTCAAAAATGTAAACTCTCGATAGTTTGGAGTTGGTTAATACCGAAACTCATCGTAATCGTGCAAAAAGTATTTGTTTTGAGATTATTCAAAATGGCGTCAAATTAAGTGGGCTGGAACAGAGGCCTGTCATTAAATCTTTGGTGTCTGAAAAATGCAAACCATGTGAAATTTACAGAATATGTAATATGTACAGGGAAGCATGTTTTAGCCAAAAATGTTTACAAATAGCATGTAAACATGTTTACGTGGTGCCTGAGTCGAAAAGGATCTTCATGCAATGGAAACGAACTGATTCACCTGTAAAGAAAAATATCTGTTAAGAAGGTCATGCTGGCATTTTTGGGGGATATGAAAGGACCCCTCGCTACTGATTTCCTTGCAAAAAGGGCAACTGTAAACAGTGCTTCATATTGCCAATAGTTGTATACCCACGATTTACGAAATTCAATGAACGAACGGAACACTTCTTGATAAAATATATCTCTCAATTTATTCTCGAAAAGTGCCCACAGTTTGCAGTTAGTTGAGAAATAGATGGAGAAACATATATTCAAAGAGAGGACTTCTTCCCATATCTTCTTCGGGTAGCCTGTGGGTGCCAACGATTGCACCCTCTTGCAAGCTCGTCAGAGACGACCTGATCGGCTGCGTGTCCAACGCTCGACTCCGATTCTTTGCTCTCTGTCCAAATCTGACTGCGTGATTCTCATCACGTGGTCTCCTTCCGGTTACACACCTGTCGAACCCGACCACCCTGATCGCGCTACCCTGTTTACAAATCACAACGTGACAGCTTGTCAAAGCACACGGGGTCACTAGGAACGAACTGAAAACCCATAGCATATGTTATATAACACAATTCCTTTGGAAAAATTCACCTAATTGAATGACCGTCTTCCGGTTTCTTTCTGTTTCATTGTTTAATGGAATATCAAAATTTGAGCGTCATTTAATGCCGAAATGATGTTTGTAAAAGAACAATATTGGTAACATTTTATCCATAACTAAGAGTATGAGAAGGTTCATACTTTTCTCAAGGATATTTGTCCGAATGTGAATGTTATTGCACGACTTGAGTTCGAACTCACTTACTACGGGGCTGCAATCCAATACTTTAGGCCCTTATATTTTTCTGTTTTGAGTTTATTGCATATCAACCATTGCAGATTATTTAATGCCAAATCCATTTTTATACAAATAAACAGTTCTGTTTTAAACAATTTATTTAAGCATAAGCACAGTTTTTCTTTAAACTCAGTTAAATGTCAAAACAGTTCGCTTTCAAACAATCGAGTTGAGCATAAGTAAAATAAGTAAAGATGGCAACCTTAGTCGAGGGTGACTTGAAGGTTTCCTTTTAATTAACTACTACTCCGAGGTGAAGAGGGAAGGCGCTACTCCATTCCCTAGATTGATCCACTTTACCCTTGATCCGCACCTTATAATGCTGAATGTTAAGCTAGGCGACATCAAGTAACATTTTTGAGTCTTTGGTATGACTCGACCTGGGATTGAACCCCGCTTTCACTGACCATGGGCAGACACTCTACCCATTTGATCAATGACCCGGTATGAGTATAAGTACATAGTTTAAATGTGAAAACTGTTAATTTCAGACAATTCAGTTTAGCGTAATTTCACAGTTTAATTCTATTTAAACCACACATAGGACCCTATCAGGCGCTACCACTCCAGGTCAGAGTGGATCAGGGAGCAATGACAATAAAAGGGTACTCCGCATTCCCCAAAATTTCAGTACTACTGAAACCTCACCATCAGATTGTTTAGTGTCATATATAAGACACTCGTTGGGGAAGTCTTACCCCTCTGCAGAGATGCAGTCGGTGTATTCGACAGCCCCAGTTGACTGGACCTAAGTTTTTCTGGTTGGCCGTGCTAAAGCATAATCTACCCTTAATAACTCGTGACCCTGATGGTATGTACGAAGCTTACCTGGATAAATCTCTCGGTTACCTGAAGGAATCACCGACTAAGAGTCACCCTCACTACAGTAGTCATAGTTTGTTTGTTCAGCGTTCTCAGTGTATTGGTTATCGTCGTAGGAAATGTAATTTTAGAACCGAGTTCAAATTCTCGCCGAAGCAGTTTGCTTTTGCGTCTTTTAACCCCCTTGCCAGTTAATGATTAAATAGTAAGACCTATTTATGTCCTTAGCTGTTGGTAGAAAACCAGTCAAGAGGAAGGAAAACTCTACATTCAAATCAGCCTTACTCAGCTTAAAAAATGACCTTGTTTTAAATCCTCCCGAATTTTGCCTCACGTTACCAGAATATTGAAAATTTTCAATTGGTTTAGTTTCCTTTGTAACATATTGACCCTTGACCGAGCTTTTAATCAATAGATGCACCTGTGTAAAAAAAAACGGAAGGACAGCAAAACAGGTGCATCCGGTCGAAGATATCGGAATATCCCCTTGATCTGTAGACGTGGTTGAATTCAGTGATGGTGGCAGATGCGTACGCCCACAGGAAGCAGGTGGACGACAAACAAACATATAACCAGGTGTCACAGACGGCTAGAGTCAGTTCCAGTTGCAGTTGGAGTCAGTTGGAGATATGATGCCAGTGGAGTGAGAACCAGCTCCAGACAGAAGGCTTGGGCCCTCAGTGACCCACGGTTGAGCAGCCCACCCAGAATGAGAAAGAAGTGTTCCTATGGTCAGAAGAACTTGTGGTCAATATGTAGCAGTCTGTCCCCGTCTCCAACTCACCTCTCACACACAACCAACATCAACCCTTTCGAGAATAAAGTATGAGAGGTATATTTTTATAAAGAAGTGTGTTCGTTCGTTCATTGAAGTCGTCATTATGTTTAATTATGTTCCGCATATATTTATATGTGTATATGTATACGTATAGTTATACTCGTAGTATACAACACCTTGTTGAATGGTATATCAAACTTAACGGGTTATTTAATGTTTAAAACTCATTGTAGAAGAACAATAGTGATAGTATTTCACCCATGACTGTTTGATTGGTTGGTTGGTTTGATTTTATGGCATATCAACCATTATTGGTTATATGATGCCAAATCAATTTTTATACATATAAACAGTTCTATTTCAATCAATTCATTTTAACATAAGTACGCAGTTTTCTTCTATTTAACCCATAGAGAGGACCCTATCAGATGCTACCACTTGGGGCTAGAGTAGACCTGGGAGTGATGACAATAAAGGAGAACTCAGCATTAAACAAAGCTCTAGCATTACTGAAGCCTCGACATCGGATCGCTTAGTTTTATATCAAGGACACTCGTTGGGAGAATCTTACCCCTCTGCATAGAATAGATGCAGTTGGTGTATTCTACAGCTCCAGGCAACTGGGTCACCATAGCAGTGGGGATTAGGGGCTCCGTAACTTTTTCAAGGGTATAAATCCGAAAGGGAACGACTGAGGTTTGAACTCGCTTACTTTGAGGCCCAAGTCCAGCACTTTAGCATTTAAGCCTTGTAAAATATTTGATTCAACCTAATAGAAAATTACATTTCAAGCTGGACAAATCAAAAAGAATATTGCTTCAAAGGAGCAGTCAATTAAAACAATGGGGAGAAAAATTGTAAAACTCCTTTGAGAAAGAAGTTCATCACTGACATTGGCAAAATATTTGTCTTGTTCCCTGGGGTTATACATAATCTAACTTCCCGGACTGTTTCTCGTTTTGCATGGTTTTTCTAGGCTAGATATGACTGAACAATGCTAATCTAAAAAGCGGTTAGATATATTAACTGTTGGGTACTACTAGTCTGTTCTGAAAATTGCTAGTGGGTGCAAAGCAAACAGGAAGTGCTTGTCAAGAAACAGAATGTCAGCTTCCATGACTAAGCGAAAATTTCAAAATGTAAAGAGTCGTCGCTTTAATGGAAGCTGTGAGCTTAAGCGGAAGTGACGAAAACGTAGCTGATTTCTGGTTTGCTTAAAAGCAGAAAGAACATCAGACAAAAGTTTTGTTAAGTGGAGAGAATATTGATGATGGAAATGTGCCCAAGAGGGATAACGGTTATTTTATACTAGTTGTCTTACGCGTCTACGTCGGGTAGGACGTAAAGGCTTTAGCTAGTGTCAATGCGAAACCTACAAGCACCATTCAAATACATCTTTTTGCTCGGTTCATTTTTCTAAACCAGGGAATTCCACACTTCTTCGGCTTGCGAACTACTCTTAATATGACCAGATCAAAAGAATCTTCTTGTATTCAGAAATGATTGATCTATCCATCTATATACGTTCTGAGTATATATATATATATATATATATATATATATAGTGAAGGTTTGTGTAATTTGCTACACTGGGTGGAGAGTCCCCGTGACGCAATGACTAAATAAAGTAAATAAAGTTTCATATGCAATTTTACAAATAACTGAACAGAAATCTTGCATCTCTGCTTGAACACTTATGGTACAAAATTATACAATACATTTTGGTCGCAATCTTTATCTGATACTCTGCATAGTTTGGGGTCAACTAGGGTCCGGATAGTCCGGATAGTAACTGCTGGTAGCCAGGCTCAAGGAGGCTTTCAAATAATTTACAGTCATGGTGGAACAGTACTTGGACTTGATAATCATCATATGGTAAAAGGCGGACTCGCATAAAAAGGTGGTATTGATAAGGAAGATAGCTCGAAAGGCTAAGCTAAAATTTTAAAAAAATATATTTTTATGGTGTTCGAGCTACCCTCACAACTTTTGCAATCTACCGGTCGATCGAAATTGATGTATAGGGCGCCTCTGTTCTCAACAACGTTTCAATTCTTGCTTGTAGTTTTAAAAAATTTAAGACGTTGAATGATTATTCAATTACTCTTTCATGAACAGGATGTGAGTCAAGTTCATTTTTTCTAACTTAAATCCAAATAATATAAAAGCGATTTACGAATTTTATGTGTCATCGTATAGAGATAACATTTTAAAAATGTTTTGTTATAGTCACATCGCAATTTGTTTGACGTTCGGGTTATTAGGCTCTCTCGGAGCATTTGAAGGATTACTTGGCAGTGCCCATCTCCTTTCCAAAACCTCTACAATAGACGGAATGTGACACACGGTCAATTTTTAGCGGGGTAAACCTGGTTTCAATTCAGAGTTTCTATTCTGTTGACTGATAGCCAAACCAATGTAAAAGAATCCAATCTCTCCTCTTTATGTTGGATAGTAACAAATGGCATTTGTCGTTATCAAATATAAATTCAGAAAATATAATAAAATGTTGTATCAATCGTCTTTTTACATAAACACTGATACAATATATATATATATATATATATATATATATATATATATATATATATATATATATATACTATTCAATTCAGTGAATTCCGAATAGGGAAAAATTCCAATCAGGACAAATAAAATATTCAAAAATAGAATATCAAATTAGATAATCCTGGTGAAGAGCTCAATGTAAATAAAATCCATAGAGCAAATATTTTTTCCAAAAATCTTTTTGGGGAAAAAAATTATATATATATATATATATATATATATATAATGTTGTAATAATGATAATATATAATATATTTATAATATATAAAGTAAAATTGGCAACTGTAGTCGAGGGCGACCCGAAAGATCCTTTTCCAATAGCTACTTCACTGAGGTGTAGGGGAGGGTGCTACTCCTTTCCATGGATTGTTCCACTTTACACTTGATACGCACATTATAATCATGAGTGTTAAGCAAGGAGGAATCAAGTACCATTTTATATATATATATATATATATATATATATATATATATATATATATATATATATATATATAGTTACTTAGTTATTATATAGCTAATATTATGTATTCATTTACACAGACGAATATAATTATATATATATATATATATATATATATATATATATATATATATATAATTATTATACTTCTTCAGTGGGAATAACTACATAATAATAACTATACAATAACTATTTAACCTAATTAATTATATCGGTTGGACCTATAGAATTCGCCAACTGCATCTATGCAGAGGATTAAGATCACCCACCTCACCGAGTTTCTTCGATATGACATGAAATTATTTGATGATGAGACTTCAATCCTGGAGCTTTGGAGAGGTGGAAGTACCCATTTATTGCCATTACTCCCAGGTCCACTTTGGTTTAAACCGATAGTACCTATTGTGTTTCTATTAGTGAGTCAAATAGAACTGTGTAAACATTTACTATGCTTGGAACCATTTAACTATGTGCAAATAAAACTACTCATGTTAGATAACAATACTTGAAATTATTTAACTGAGTACAAACAATGAATAGCAATACTTGAAACCATTTAAATGTGTTCAAATAAATGAGTTCTGGCTCGTTTAAAAATGTTACCTACCAATTATCGCGTACAAATCATATATGTATAAACAGAATTGGGCATTAAATAACCTACAATGGTTGATATGCCATAAAACACAAGCAACCAATCATGATTAAAAATGTGTTATTAGAAATATAATAGTATTTTTGTAAAACAAATTACAAATTAATTTTTTTTTTAAAGTTTGATGATTTAAATTCTGTCCAATTATTTGTAGTAAAATGCCTGCCCTCTAATTAATATTATACATTTCCCTTTTCTTTTCCCATGAATAACCAATCAAATTTTTTTCTCTGATTCTAGTAAATGTGCATACAAAATCTGGTAGCTCTACATTCAACTTTTTGACCGGTGTCAGAATGGACGGACAAACTAACTCGTTACAATGTTAGAAATTCAGATGTTTATTTTTTGGTCGAGTAAAAAGTTAAAGTGAAACATTTAATTCCGTTTCCGGTGTTGCACCTTGTGAGACTTCTCGATAGAATTCAAATTTATGATTAAGCACACCCTATTAGAATTCAATTAGCTACTGGAAGATTATATTGAATATTATGGAAATATCACGATTGCTGAAGAACCCTACAGGCTGTGGGTGGGCCATCTAATTTAATAACAGGTTGCCGAGAATTCGTAGTAGTAACATTAAAAATAATTTGAAATGCTTGACAAAATAAAAAGATTTAATTTACCATTGAAAGCAGATGTCAGAGAAGGAGAAGGTTGCATGGTCGGAGTAATGTATATATACACACACAACCGCTCACACACACACACATATATATATATAAAATGTGTTGAATTCATATGATATGAAATATCTTCATATATATTTAAACTACATTATATACCATATAGCTGATAGATTTACTTAAAGAAAGCATTGGATTTGTAAAATGCATTCCATGCATGATTTTATTTAAAGGTGCGTTCGATCTTTTGGTATTATATATATCATTCAAATATATATATTTTATATATACCGTATATATATATATATATATAAAATACCCCCCAGAAATATGGAAGACCAGGGAATTCGAAGACATACTGCTCCGACACAGTGATGCCATATATAATCGAAACACAATAGACAGAGGGACAAAGGGATGCATCCCCACTTCCCTAAGAAGGGCGATCTCGGATTACCCAAGAACTACCGAGGTATAACCCTTACATCCATAGTGGCCAAGATCTACAATGGTCAACTACGCAACTGCATAGAACCCAAAATTGAGATGATACTTAGGAAGAACCAAAATGGCTTTCGGAGAAATCATTCCGCGGCATCACAAAGTTTGACTATCCGTCGTATTCTTGAAGGTGTACGTGCAAAAAATCATAGAGGCAACAATATTATTTGTCTCCATACACAGAGGAAAGAGGGAACAGATACTACTCGCGTATAACCTACCCAAAGAAACTGTCGTAGCCATAATAATGGATGGAGACACAGACTACTTCAATATTGTAGCAGTTGTGCTGCAAGGAGACACATTAGCCCCATACCTGTTTATCCTCTGTCTAGACTACGCGCTTAGAATGTCTATTGATAAAATGAAAGACTACGGTTTCAAGCTGGCAACGGAAAGAAGTAGAAGATACACCGCACAAACAATTACCAACACAGATTACACTGATGACAAAGCGCTTCTGGCAAATACACCCACCAAATCTGAGACCCAACTACATAGTCTTGAACGATAAGCTTCTGGCTTAGGCGTCCATGTTAACGCAGACAAGACAAAATACATGTGCTTTAATCGAAGAGGCAATATCTCCTCACGAAACGGTAGTTCTCTGAAACTAGTAGACAAGTTCACCTACCTAGGAAGCAGTGTCTCATCAACTGAGACAGACATCGACACGCGACTAGCAAAGGCATGAACAGCTATCGATTGGCTATCGGTCATATGGAAGTCAGACCTGACCGATAAAATAAAACGCAGTTTTTTTCTAAGCAGCGGTCGTGTCGATACTACTGTATGGATGCGCTACATGGACACTAACTAGAGAAAAAGCTCAATAGCAATTACATAAGAATGCTGTGAGCAATATTGAGTAAGTCATGGAGGCAGTACCCCACCAAGCAACAGATGTACGGCCACTTACCTCCCATCACGAAAACTATCCAAGTTAGACGAACCAAACATACGGGACACAGCTGGAAAAGTAGGGACGAACTCATAAGCGACATACTCCTGTGGACCCCTTCACATGGACGAGTAAAGGCAGTACGACCAGCTCTAACTTACATACAACAGCTCTGTGCCGATACAGGATGTAGCCTTGAAGGCCAGCCGGGAGCTATAGACGATAGAGAAAGGTGGTGGGAAGAGGGTTAGGGAGATCTGTGCTGGCGGTGCAACATGATGATGATGAAGATATATACATATATAGAGAGAGAGAGAAAGGGAGAGATCAGGTCACACAGACAGATACAGAGAGAAATGTTTCTATAATATGAATTAAGATAGATAGATACATACATACATCACGTATTAGTCCAATGAGTCATCAAGTGGCTCGCAAGAAAATCAACAGAGTTTTAGAAATTTGTTCATATATATGTATATATATGCCCGTGGTGTAATGGTTATCGTCGTAGGAAATGGACATGACGACACGAGTTCAAATCCGGGTCGAGACTGATTGTATTTCACAAAACACTAATACTCTTGGGAAAGGTATGAATCCCATTATTCTCCGTCCAGCTATGGGTAAATAGTAGGGCAGACTAGGTTCTTCAGCCTTGGTGAGGCAACTAGTCTAGGAGAAGGAAAACTCTGAATTCAAACCTGTTAAACTCCGCTTAAAAATTGACCTTGTGTCATATCCTGCCCGATCGGAGGGGTTGGTAAATATATATATACTGTTGGCGGGACTTGAATATATATATATAGCCATCCACAGACATCTATTTCGTTCTATTAGAACTCATCAGTGTGACTAGACATATTAGCTTCCCGTAACTGGGATCGAAACCCGGTTGACTCAAACGCCAATCCAAGCTTCTAACCCTTCAGCCACGAGGAGCCAGTAGCATCAAAGTAAATTTTAAACGGTTACGAATCACAATTACTATTGTTTACATACATCCGTTTAACAGTTACCGAGACCTCAATTCATATATGAAGAGGCTTGCAATGAAGGCTAATGGCAACACGCTTACTTCGTTCACCGGAGAACTATATATATATATATATATATATACATATGTATATATATGAATGTACGTATATATGTATATATATATATATATATATGCTTTTGTGGGGGGGGGATGTAGTGGGATTTATTTAACCTCACAGAATATAGTTCAGTCGAATATGAATTTGAAACTTCCGCAACGTTATCGAGTTTAAATTCAATTTAGGTTATCAACAATCAAATATTACTTAGCATATTTCTCGGATAAACATTGCTATATTTTTTCCATATAAATCACGAATATCCGCCCCATCCATGTATTGTGCATAACAATGTTTTTCTTGCTTTTTTTTTTTTGTTTGTTTTTTTAACTTTTATTCATTTCATAATTTTTTTTTTTTTTAATCTAGTTCAGCAAATTGAAATTGGGGTGCGTTCTTGAGGGCGATTCGACCTCGACGCCCCAAAATATGACATTTATTTACTTATTTATCTACGTAATACTGACACGACGATAACCTACCCGGTTTATTAATTATCTACTTAAACCTGCATGAGCTCAAAGGTTGATAAACGAAGATAATAAATGTTTTCGACGTACTTGCATAATCTAATCAAATTGTGACTCTCTTTCTTTCTCTCTCTCTCTCTCTCTCTCTCTCTCTCTCTCTCTCTCTCTCTCTATCTCCATAAATCTATCTATCTTGAACTGTATCAATATATATATATATATATATATATATATGTTTGTGGGGGGTGTAGAAAAAATTGAAAAACAAACTAATCCAAAGTGAAGAATTTAATATGAATGAAAGTCGACGCTTTCACATTTCATCAGGACTTAGAAAAGATGTTATCGAGTATCGTTAGATCACAGAAAGGATGTTTAAGGCAATACAAAATAAGAAAGGAGATTATATATACAAAGAAAGATAGCGTTAACCGTTTAATCAATAAATCAGCGGCCATATTAAAAAAAAATCACGTGAGTATGTAAGGCGATGGTGTAAAACCAATGAAACCATCAAGAGAGGTAACAGAAGAAGAAGAAGAAGAAGAAGAAGAAGAAGAAGAAGAAGAAGAAGAAGAAGACATTTTTCTATGTCCTGGTGATGGTTTATTAAAAACGAAACGTTATAACATCTAATTTATTTCATATTAAATTCTTCACTTTAGATCACTTTGCTTCTTTAATTTTTCTCCGGATTCTTTTCCATCATTTACTCCATATATATATATATATATATATATATATATATATATATATATATATATTTAAAAATTGTCCGGATCTATTAAAACTGGTATTTTAGTGTCAGGTTTCTTAGAATGTAGCATTTGGAGAAATTCTTTTCTGAAGTTAATACTAACATGACGTCACACCAACATCATTTTCTTAAGTAGTCAATGTCGTTTTTAAAAAGTAAACAATGACATTGTTTTTTAATTCTGAAAGTATGATGCGATGTTCAAGAATGTATTATAATTTAAAGTGGTAAGTCAAACATAAATTTAACTTTATTTGGTTGGTTTTATAACATATCAACCCTTGATGGTTATTTAATGCCCAATCCTGCTTTATTCATATAAATATTAAATATATTTGATTTGATAATGAATAGTTTGTAGTTAACATTTTTAAACTAGCCAGAGCTTATTTGCTTGCACACAGTTAAAAGGTTTAAAATATTTCTATTTAAATCTAATAATTTTAAATAATATTAATCATTTGTTTACACACCGTTAAATTGTTTCAAGTATTGCCATTGAACACAACCAACTCAATTCAACATCAATCATTTGTTTGTACGAAGTCAAATGGTTAAAAAGTTCTATTTGATCAATAGATTAGACCCGAACAGGTACTACCACTAGTTGTTAGACTGGAATTTGGAATAATGGCCAAGAAAGGGTACTCGACATTCCCAAAAGCTCCAAGATTGAAGCCTCACTATCAGCTGGTTCAATGTCATATCCATGACACACTTTGAGGTTGGTGTCTTACCCCTCCGCAGAAATGCAATCTGCGTATTCTACTGTCTCAGCCGATTATATTTTATTTTTTTAAATGTTATGCCCAAAAAGATACTCTTAAATAATCCATTTAGAAATTATATGTTTTGGTTTTGTTTGATTTTATAGCATATCAAACATTGTTGGTTATTAAATGCTAAATCTTGTTTTTACATATATATTAGATGTATGGTTTGCAAACACATTTTGTAGATACACTCATACAATGATCAAAATGTTCTATTTCGAACAAGTCACTTTAGGATGAGTCAACGAAGTTTAATGGTTCCAAGTATTGCTATGTATCACTAACAATTCAGTTAAACAGTTTACACGTGGAAAAACGCTCAAATAGTCCTTTTTCTAAAAATTCAATTAAGCATTAGTCATTTGTTTGCACTCAGTTTAAATATTCAAACAGTTCAATTTGACTCATAAATAGGATCCTATCAGGTACTACCATTCCGGCCCAGAGTGGTCCTGGGAGCGATGGCAATGAAGGGGTACTCCGCATCCCTCAAAGCTCCAGCGTTACTGGCACCTCACCATCAGATAGTTTAATGTCATATCAGAATACTCATTCGGGGAGTCTTACCCCACTGAATGGATGCAGTAGATGTATTCTACGACCCCAGCCGATTAGACCAAGAAATGATATGAGACAGTTTCGAAATGACACAGATACTACTGAAGTATCATATTTTTTTCATTAATTGTCATCATCATCATGTTATGCCGCAGGCACGGATATCCCTGATCCTCTCTCGCCACTTCTCCCTATCGTTCATCGCCTCTGGTAGGTCTTCAGGGCCACATCCCGTATTCTCACATAGCTGCTGAATGTTCATTAATGGTACTACAAAATAAAACGGAAGATTATTATTGTTGTTCATGATTCATTAATAATACTATAAAATAAAGATAAAGGTGGTTATGGAAGAGTTATATACTTTATGTTTCTTTCATAATAAATAAATCATAACTAAAGATTATTATTGAAGAATTAGGTTGTTTGTGAATAATTGATAATATTATGATATATCGCCAGACATTATAATTGAAATGTGATATACTAATTACAATTAATTGTATTTCCTTTCATAAAGAATCCTTCTTGATGTAAATCTCCGCTTTCTAAAATTTCAAATTGCGACAAAATCTTGGCAGGGTAATTTTTTAAAAAAAAGGCAAAAGATATTATGAGAAATATTTTTCACAAAAACCATTTCTCCTAACGATAACTTCAGATGCCCGTGGCGTAATGGTTATCGTCGTAGGAAATGAACACGGTGACACGAGTTCAAATCCTGGACGAGACTGATTGCATTTCACATAACACTAATACCCTTGGGAAAGGTATGAATCCAATTATTCTCCCTTCAGCTATGGGTAAATAGTAGGGCAGACTAGTTTCTTCAGCCTTGGTGAGACAACTAGTCTAGGAGAAGGAAAACTCTGAATTCAAACCTGTTAAACTCCGCTTAAAAAATTGACCTTGTGTCATATCCTGCCCGAGCGGGGGGGTTGGTAAATATGAATAACTTCAGATCAACACTAATCGATTTTTAATCTTTTAGTGTATTTCTCTTCATCTTTGTTGTTAAATTCAGAACGATTTGGTCAATGCATTCTTCTGCCTTCTTCCAAGGTTTTTTTTTTGTTTTTTTTTTTTGTTAACAGAACTTCGAACCGAACCTTTTATTCAATTCATGAGGATAGATTGTTCTAACTCCGTTAACCATAACTGATTCCATATGTAAAAGTAAGTGAGAATACAGTAAGTATTCCGTGTTATTTTTACCTGTAGTCAGGATTGAATCCGAAACCTCCTGATGATTTCACATAGAAGCTCCTCAACTAAACTCCTTAGCCCATATTGCACTTTTACAGACTTGCCCAGTCGGCTGGTGGGAGGGGCTGTAGAATACACCGACTGCTTCTCTGCAGAGGGATAAGATCCCCCCAACGAGTGTCCTGCATATGACAATGAACAATCTGTTGGTGAGGTTCCAATAATGTCGGAGCTTTGGGGAATGCAAAGTACCCCTTTATTACCCAAAGCTCCCTATTCCAATCTGGCCTGAAGTGGTAGCACCTGATAGGGTCCTATCTACGGGTCAAATAGAACTAAAATGCGTACTTATGCTAAACTGAATTGTTTAAAATTTAACTGTCTTTGACATTGAAACTGTATTTACGTTAAACTGATTTGTTTGAAATAGAACTGTTTTGAAATTTAACTGTGTGGACAAAAACTATGCTTATATTAAACTAATTTTTTAAAAAATTAGAACTGTTTTACTGTTGTGATGCTGACAATAAAAAGACACGGAGAAGACAAAAAGGGTTGATAGAAAAATATATATTCTAGTAACAGAAAAAAAGATACAAGTGAACAGGGTTAAACAGTAGTTAGTTGATAGGAAGCTGAGAGTCCAGGGGGGTAGTGACTATCCGTCCAGTACACAAATGGTATCACACGTGATTGTGTCACGCTGATTGGTGAACTCCGTCTGACGCTCTCGTTGACGGATTTATGGAGGAGGGCGAGTCCCTTATGTAGGGAGTACAACATTTACTAAACTGAAAAGGTTGAAATAGAAATGTTTTGACAATTAAACAGCGTACTTACATTTAAACTCCGTACAAATGCAAAACTGAATTGTTTGAAAAGGAACTGTTTTTGACATTGAAACTGTTCTTACACTAAACTGGCTTGTTTGAAAAAGAACTTATAATTTGTATAAAATGGATTTGGTATTAAATAACCTACAATGGTTGATATGCCATAAATCCAACCAACCAACTTTTTCAAACAGCTAACGCAACATTACAGCAAGCTACCACACATATACGGCCTCCATAAGATACATAAAGATGTTTTTTTCCGTTAAGACCCATTGTCAGTAAGGTTACAGCTGTCACCTATTGAGACGCTTTCTTTTGGAGATAGTCACTCCACTAATGAGTAAATTCTCATCATATGTCAAGAACTCTGTCCACACGGTGGGGAAAAAAATCAGTAATACTCTCACTCATCCCAACTAGCTGATGAGTTTAGACGTAGTAAATCTGTTTCCGCGGATACCCACTGTTGTGCCACTCACAGTGGTACGGGATACGTTGGCAGCCGATTTCTCACTGGAAGGACGCACCTGTATTGCAATTGATAATCTGATGGAGATGCTGAATTCCAGTGTGGAAACGACTTACTTGAGGATAGGGTCCGGAAGAAAGACTGGCAATGGGATCACCATTGTCCCTAATGTTTTAGCCGACGTATGCATTAAATACTTCGAAGAAATAGCATTAGGATCTTCATCACTAAAGACATCAATGAGGGTTAGATAAGTAGACGATTCATTCATTCTCCAGCCTCATCAGGAAGACGTCCGAACACTACTGGATCATTTGAACTCAATCAGACTCTCTATACAGTTCCCTATTGTTGGGTATCACCTACCTTTTCAGCATAATGAGCTGTTCCATCTGCCAAATATGGCAATAGCGGAGATCAGTCTGAGAATAAGCCTACGAGTCAGACCAGAAGAGCCGTTCCTATTGTTGAAGTATATCATTACTCTATCACTAATCCTATGTTCTTATTACTAACAGTCTCTCTCTTGTAAATACTCTTTCCTGTAAATATAACTATTTTTCCTCACATATCGTGGTTTGTCTTATTATTATTACTACTTGTGTTCACTAACCAGAACACAACAACTATGGAGACTGACCAAGCCAACAAAGCATCCTTTCTAGATGTATTAATAACTCCCTCAAAGCAATGATCCAGGTCATCCGTGTATCGAAAGCCAACATTGACCGGACAGTACTTCAGATTCAAATTCCACAATCCATATACTGTAAAGAAAGGAATCGTTACTGACAAAATTGGGTGAAACCTATCAGTAAACACAGCGACGCATATAAAAAAAAAGAAATGGAGAGTTTAAGAGACAATCTCCATTGCAACAACTACTCAGAAATCCGATCATCAGCTCCAAGAAATCTATGGAGGTGCCCGTGGTGTAATGGTTATAGTCGTAGGAAATGGACACGACGATACGAGTTCAAATCCTGGACGAGACTGATTGCATTTCACATAGTACTAATATCCTTGGGAAAGGTATGAATCCAATTATTCTCCCTCCAGCTACGGGTAAATAGTAGGGCACACTGGGTTCTTCAGCTTTGCTGAGGCAACTAGTCTAGGAGAAGGAAAACTCAAACCTGTAAAACTCCGCTTAAAAATTGACCTTGTGTCATATCCTGCTCGAGCGGAGGGGTCGGTAAATAGGATCAGCTCCAAGAAATCCGGATCAAACGACAGAAAACAATTAACAAAAACTCACCAGAGTCTGACGACGCTATGTCAAAGCCCTAGCCGAAAAGATATGTACCCCATAAGATATCAGGATAATAATGAGGAGTGGATCGATTCTTCGAAAATATCTCTCCCGTGTCAAGCCTCCAACAGAATACAGCATCACCAAGAATTGCATGTACTAGCTAAGGTAAAAATCGTTTATTATTGTAATAGGAAGTATCAGATCGGCTGATAAAGACGTAAGTTGCAAGAGTACACATGGTTACATGGTTAAAGAGCTTCGAAGTGAAATTATCTAGAGGTTGCAGGTTCAACCCTGACAACAAGTGAAATACCAAGGAATAGTTACTATAACTTAACTCTTGTTCCCGATTATAGTTAACGGAATTAGAACGATCTACACTCGTGGATTAGATGAAGGGTTCGATTCGAAATTTCGTGTTGGACACATTGGCCGAAATGATGTAAACATAAAGATAATGGTCCGAATACTCAAAATGAAAAAAATTATCCGATTTCATCATAGAAATTTTGACCAATGAAACTAGTCTAAAATAATAAATATTTCTTATTATATATATATATATATATATATATATATATATATATATATATATATACATATATATATATATAAAATAAGATAAGAAATATTTATTATTTTCGACTAGTTTTATTGGTCAAAATTTCGAGATAGTGACAACCAACACTGTTATAATATATATATATATATATATATATATATATATATATATATATATATATATATATATTATAACAGTGTTGGCTGTCACTATCTCACTTCGTGGGTTTGTGGCAGACCAAATGAGGTATAATTTGGAGAGTGATCAATATCTGTGATACAGCTATTATATAATAATAATAATAATAATAATAATGATAAAAATAATAATTAGAGTTTTTCACATCAATGTTAGCTGATGGTTTTTCGCTGGAGTTTCAGGGAGAGCAAGTCTTCTCAAGTTTCCAGGACTCGTCTCAGGATTCTGGCCGTTCTCAGCAATGCTGTCTCTACCCGTCCGCCAACTTCCAAGTCCTCCAGGCCTTTTAATAATCCTTTAGTTATTGCGCCAAAAGCACCAATTATTATAATTATTATTATTATTATTATATTTCACAGGCCAAAACAAAACGTGGAGAATAATGGACCTTATCGCATCATATTATTCTGTGGAATGTTAAAGAGGTTTGAATTCAGTTTCGTCCTTCTAGGCTGGTTACCCGACGGAGGCTAAAATTCCAGCTTGGCCTACTATTTATTTATAGCTTAGAGAAAAAGTTGATTAATGCCTTTTCCGAACATATCAGTATATAAAGTAAAATGTAAACATTTTCTCCCAGGATGGGAACTCGACTCGTCAGTTCGATTTTGTGCGCACAATGCTACGCGTAAAACTGGAAGATTTAACTATGAAATCAATGGCTAATTTTCTGCTAGTAACTACTATATATATTTAAAATGCAGGTGTGAAAATATTTCATGAATTGTAATACAATCTTTAAAAAGTAAAAAAACGGTAAATAATATTTTCGGTATCATTCATTAATATTTGTAAATTTATCAAAATAAGAAAAAGAAAACTTTAAAAACTAGAATATTAGCTTATTATCAGACGAATCGATATGAAAATGATCTTCTTCAATTATAATCTTCACTTGTGTTTTTTAAAGTATTATCAATGATTCATAAAATATTCTAATTTTAAATAATAACCCTGAGGAAAGATTTTTTTAAAGTTTGTTAGTGCCTCAGATTTTAGACTTGATTCTTGTTATATTCAATCCATTGAATGAGAATATGACTTTGATTTATTTTTAGCTGTTCTAATTCTGAAGATAATGCCTTTATAAACACATGTTTATTGAATGCAGTATTTCCCACTCGTAGGTGATAAAATGCCTTCCTCACAAAATACTTGAATCGTCCATATTCTTTTTGCTACATTTGTAAAGAGTATACTTTCATGGAACAGAGAAAATTCATATCTGATTTTGTGTAAAGGATATAAGTTGTTTTAAAATAAAGTTAGGTGACCAAGACAAAACATGAGGTACACATATTATTTTTAAAACCTGTGTTGAGCAGCTTCGAAAGTGAACTAATGTTAAGAGGAAATGCCTGAAGTTTGGCATATCTATGAAGAGAACATGAGAAATACAATGAGAACTCTTACTTCTGTCCGATAAACATTAAGGGCATTTACGGACTTAATAAGAGTAAATGGACATATCCTGACCTAGACTCAGCAAAACAACCTTTCGCACATAGAGTTGAAATATCTGTCCAATTATTCATTCATCTCGAGGAGCTCCCTGAAGAAGATAAATCCTCTAATTCAACTGTTGATAGTACTCAACGGGCAAAGTGATGGTGATTTGGAAGGAACCTTATCAATTGTATAAGTTTGAGTCAGCTAGAATTCAATGCCTTTAGGAGAGAGCTGAATCTCTTAAAGAAATCAACAGAATTGTTAGTGTCTAAACTATAAGAAAAGAACTTGTTGCAACAGGGAACCAAAAATATATACAATCACAAAAGAGAAAAGAGTATTCTGCTCTTCTTAGAGGAAAGAGATTTTTTTGTGCAAAGATATTCAAGGGTTGCTGATAAAAATGCACATATACACATATGTATCAATTGATTGGTATTTGTTCATAGATATTTTATGCGGAGCTTATAGTGTATACTTCAACACAGTAGCAATAAATAAAAATCAATCCCAATTAGTCACTAAACTAATATGACTGAAAAGCAAAAAATAACCATTTTGTTCCTACAGAAGGCTTCATAACAAGATCACTTGTGACTTTTCTGTTTGGATTTGAAAATGATGAATAGTCTCCTTGGTCAGCATTGTGGATACACCACACATCCCTACTTTATCTGTCCCAGGGATTGTTGATGTAAAGATGAGCACAGAGTGAGAAAACAATGACCACTGAGAGATATAACGTTGGCAGGAGAAAAGAATTTAATTGCAGAAGCATTAGTTGACAGAGATAAGATCATTTTACATCCATTGCACATCAAAGTAGGTTTAAAGAAACAGTTTTTAAAATCTCTGAAGAAATATAGAGTAGCTTTGACAAGTGAGTTGACAATTCCAATGCTGAAAATGAAGAATTTAAAGGTAGGTATTTTTGACGAACTGCAAATCAAGGAAAACATGAATGACTTACCTTTTCCAGGACAATACTGAGGCATAAATAGGGTGTCTCCATATACATGGGACCCATGTGATTGCTAATAACTCTACTTATAATAATGTTGTGTTCCTTTTTGTTTCAAATTTGAAAATAGTGTACTATAACGACAATTAATCCTCAATCATAATGCCTTAGACAAAAGAGACAAAATCTTTTGCGTCACTACTTGTTTGTGCAAGGAAAATCTCGAAGAAAGTTAATAATTATCTCCAGAAAAGTCAAATTCATTGTAGGGTACGCATATTTCAAGCCACAGGTTCAATATCTCCAGAAAAGTCAAATTCCTCGTAGGGTACACATATTTCAAGCCACAGGTTCAATGAACAATCTCAACAAGAGGGCAGAAAACCCCGAATCTGGCAGGAGTTTGACTGCAAGATGTCCTGACAATGTGGATGCAGTGAGAGATTCTGTCGGAAGAAGTTCGAAAAAGTCCCTCCGAAAACGTTCCCAAAAACTTGATCTTGGTAGGATTAAATCAGATCATTTCTGCCCTTGTCATTTGGTTTGACCTTTCTGAAGTAATATAATTGCTTTTTAAGGCTTAGATGAAAGATGACTAAATGCAATAGGAATTAGACTGGTCAAGAACAAATTTGTTGTCTGCGTTTTTTAGCTCATTGAGGACGAATCTGATGCGCCGAATCCAAAAATCACATTGGTTTTGCTCAATCAGGTCAAGTTTTTGAGCTAGGACCACATATCGTTTTTTACGTTTTTGTTCACATGTACGCATATGTGGAGCATTTTAGAAGAAGTTGGTGGGGTTAAAATGCCATGTCGAATAATTGTTTTGATTGGAAATGATTATTTTAATGACAAGAAGTATTCAGGTCCGATAGTTCTGGGTGATTATATCGAAAAGGGATCAGTTTAAAGTCATAAAACCTCGAAATCTTCCAAAAATTCATGCGGCATAGCATAAAGTTGGTGGATCATTTGAAATATTTGCGTTGTCGTGCTGGGGGGCGGTGGCACCAATTTGTGACAAATTTGTACCTATTTTGGTTTTGCAGAAGAATGAAATGGCTTCGACCAGAAGATCGTGAAGAAATAAGCCCGACGTGTTCTGCAACATATGTGGAGAATACATCACTGCTCCTAATAGGAAGCCAGTCACAAGTTTCATAACTCGTGCTTACAATGCGTATTTTGGTATTAAACTTGCTGACCAGGATAAAGCTTGGTTGCAACTCATGGTGTGCAAGGCATGCACCGAGACTCTGCGTCGGTGGACCAATGGCAAGAGGAGTCTGAACTTTGGAATTCCCTTGGTTTGGAGGGAGCCAACAAATTATGTCACTGACTGGTACTTCTGCGATGTTGATGTGACTGGGATCAGCTGAAAGAACCGGGGCAGCCTCAAGTATCCCGATCTTCAATCAGCACGTCGTCCTGTAGCTCATTGCAATGAAATTCCAGTGCCTATCTTCGGAGAACTTCCTGACATTAGTGACGAAGATGCTTCCGGTGTTGAAGGAGATGAATACAAAGAAGGAGTGGTTCTTGAAGATGATGCTCCACATCCATTTTACCAAAAGGAGTTGAATGATTTAATTTTCGACCTCAGCTTGTCAATGGACTCTGTCGAACTGTTGGCATCCAGATTGAAGGAAAAAAAACCTCCTCTCTGACAGAGCTCACATCAGCTTCTTCCGCAAAAGGCATCAAGAGTAGCTCCGTTTTTTCTCTACAGTGAAGGACTTAGTGTACTGTGCAGATATTGCGCAGCTTCTGCTCAAGCTTGGAATCCACAGCACGAACCCAAAGATTAGCGACTGTTCATTGACAGCAGCAAGTGATCACTGAAATGCGTTCTGCTACACAATGGCAACCAGTTTGCCTCTGTACCCATCGTTCACTCGACTACACTGAAGGAGAACTATGAAGCGGTGCAGTATGCGCTGGAGAAAATAGGTTATGATCAGCATAAGTGGTTTATTTGTGTTGACCTGAAGATGGTAAATTTTTTGTTGGGACAACAGTCTGGCTTCACCAAGTACCCATGTGTTTCTGTGCATGCGGGATAGTAGGGAAAGTTCTCAGCATTACATGAAGAAAGACTGGCCTTTGCGGGAGGAATTGGTGCCTTGCAAAGAAAGGAACATCATCCACGACCCTCTGGTGGACAGAGACAGAATACTCTTCACACCGCAGCACGCAAGCTCAGCCTAATCAAGCAGTTAACCAAGGCTCTGGACAAGCATGATGACTGCTTCACTTACTTGTGCGAGGCTTTTCCAGGATTGACCATGGAGAAGTTGAAAACTGACATCTTTGAAGGTCCTCAGATCCGGCAGCTCATCAGAGATCCAGAGTTCGGAAAGTCAATGAACGAAGTGGAAGTGGAAGCGTGGAAGACATCTGTTCTAGTAATGAAGAACTTTTTTGGAGATAGTAAGGCCAGAAACTATGCAGAACTTGTCAACAACAAGCTGATTGCTTTCAGAAACCTGGGCTGCAACATGAGCGTCAAGATGCACTACCTATTTTCACATATGGACCGGTTTCCTGGGAACCTGGCTTCAATGCGTGACGAGCAGGGGAAGAGATCCCATCAAGACCTGAAAGAGATGGAGACCAGGTATCAGGGTTGCTGGGACGCAGTCATGATAGCTGACTACTGTTGGAATCTGAAGAGAGACCTCCCTGCCGCTGAGCATTCCATGAGTTCGAAGAAACGGAAGTTCAAACCCTGAAGTTTGAACAATGGTTAAACAACATGCAATTTACGTGTACTTACTTTATCAATGCCCACCATTCAGTTTACAGTAATCGATGTTTCTATCAGGTAATCAATATATGATGTTGGCAAAACATTTTTTCTTTTAAAATCATATATAGGATGATATGTGTTGACAAAAATCAGCTGATAATGTGAACAATATGACCTTGGGGACCTGCCGGAAGTGATGGACAATAGAGAAGGGTGGGAAGAGAGGGTCTGGGAGAACTGTGCTGATTGCGTGACATGATATATATATATATATATATATATATATAAGAGATGCAGAAGCAGAATTTAGAATAATTTTTTAAATTTTTCTTTTAATCTGATTAGTCCAATTTTTGAGAAAAAAAACGTAATAAATTAAAATTTTTATGATTACCTCTATTATTCAAGCACTTTTTGAAAATAAACTTCAACCCAATATGAGTGACCAAGAAAAGAAACGACAATGACTTTATGATTTTCTTAACGCCAAGCTAATGTTTCTTTGTCTATCGTTTACAAAGCAACGAAAATATTTTACTTGAAAGAGCTTTTTAAGGAAAAGTTGAGAACTGAACGAAAAACGAAAAGAAGGCCTTTTAACTCCACTCGCTATGGCGATTAAGAAAGACCCCCACAACGCCAATAAGAAAGCACGCTAATGAATTGAAAGTCTGCGAGAAAATTGTGAAGACAGCAATTAAAGAAGATTTAAGGCCAGACCTTAAACCCCTTGATTACACTATATGGGGCGTTTTAGAAAACAAAACAAATGCAACTTCCCAACCAAATATTGGTTCGCTTAAGACTGCTATTAAGGAGGAATGGAATAAAATATGTGAAGAAAATTATTTTAAAGGCATGCAAATCGTTTCGAAAGCATGTTGATACAATAATTGAAAAAAAAAAAAAATGGTGGCCACAATGAGTAAATTTACTCTTTTGTGTCTATCTTCTTATTTTGTTTATTTTCTAAATTAAAATTTATCTTGTTTTCTGATAGAGTCGTCTATTATTCTACTAGAATATTTGCTTCTACAGCCTATATATATATATATATATATCATCAAGTCGAACTGACAACACAGACTCCCCTGATACTCTCTCTCTCTCTCTCTCTCTCTCTCTCTCTCTCTCTCTCTCTCTCTCTCTCTCTCTCTCCATCCATCCATCTCTACCATCTATCAGTTCTGGTAGGTCTTCCAAACTACTCCCTGCGTCCACATAGAGCTCGATTTAAATAAGTTCTTGCTGCTCGACTAACGCTGACACGTCCTTGTGTAGGGATCCGTAGAAGAACGTCACTTAAGAGTTCGTCTTTGCTTCTCCAGCAGTGTCCCGTATGCCATGTTTGTCGTACTTGGATGGTAAGTGGCCGTATAGCTATTGTTCCGTGGTGTGTTTCTTCCACAATTTCTTCAAAATAGCTCGTAGCACTATTGTGTAGTTCCCATCTAGCTTTTTCTTTATGTGTTTTGTAAGCGACCATTTGGTGCATCTATACAGTAGTTTTAACACAGCCACAGCTTGGAAGAAACACCGTTTTATTTTATCGAATAGATCAGACTTTCATTTGATCGATAACCTTTCGACAGGAGTTCGCCAGGAGTAAATAATTATTTCTAAACGTCAGAATTAATGCACATTAATCGGATTTGAGAATAGGTGTAAGTATGTGTGTATGTATATTTCTCTCTCTTTCCTTCTCTCTGTCTCTCTCAATCTATCAATGTTCCCATCTATCTATCGATAGATAGATAGATAGATAGCAACCAGTCTTGGAGAAGGGAAACTCTGAATTCAAACTAGTGAAACTTTACAAAAAAAATGACTCTGTGTTGCAACCTGCTAGTGCGGATGAGTTGGATAAATACTGGTTGGTTGGTTGGTTGGTTTTACGGTGTATCAAACCTTTTCGGGTCATTTAACGCCGAATTAAATTACAAACAATTCAGTTTAGTATAAGTATAGTTTTTGTTTACAAACAGTTAAATGCCAAAACAGTTCAATTTCAAACAATTCAGTTTAGCATAAGTACACACTTTAGTTCTATTCGACCCATAGACGCTACCACTCCGGACCAGGGTGGACCTGGAAGCAATGGCAATGCAGGTATACTCTACATTCCCAAAAGCTCCAACATTACAAGAACCTCACCATCAGATTGTTTAGTGTCATATACAAGACACTTGCTTGTGGGTGGGTGGGGCTAAATACATACATATGAACATAGATAGATAGATAGATACTAACAGCTGAACAAACCGAGAGAGATACGTACATATGAACATAGATAGATAGATAGATAGATAGATACTAACAGCTCAACAAACCGAGAGAGATACGTACATATGAACATAGATAAACAGATAGATAGACAGATACTAACAGCTGAACAAACCGAGAGAGATACGTACATATGAACATAGATAGATAGATAGATAGATACTAACAGCTCAACAAACCGAGAGAGATACGTACATATAAACATAGATAAACAGATAGATAGACAGATACTAACAGCTGAACAAACCGAGAGAGATACGTACATATGAACATAGATAAACAGATAGATAGACAGATACTAACAGCTGAACAAACCGAGAGAGATACGTACATATGAACATAGATAGATAGATAGATAGATAGATAGATAGATACTAACAGCTCAACAAACCGAGAGAGATACGTACTTATGAAAATAGATAAACAGATAGATAGACAGATACTAACAGCTGAACAAACCGAGAGAGATACGTACATATGAACATAGATAAACAGATAGATAGACAGATACTAACAGCTGAACAAACCGAGAGAGATACGTACATATGAACATAGATAAACAGATAGATAGACAGATACTAACAGCTGAACAAACCGAGAGAGATACGTACATATGAACATAGATAGATAGATAGATAGATACTAACAGCTGAACAAACCGAGAGAGATACGTACATATGAACATAGATAAACAGATAGATAGACAGATACTAACAGCTGAACAAACCGAGAGAGATACGTACATATGAACATAGATAAACAGATAGATAGACAGATACTAACATCTGAACAAACCGAGAGAGATATAAACGGAATAAAAAAGAAACAAGACTGATTAATTCAAAATAGATAGGAAAAGGTAGATAACCAATTGATTAATTTAATCAGCGGATTAAACACCACAAATTTAAGAGGATTTCTTTCATTTATTTATTTATTTTTCTAAGTAATTCTTATTGTCAGTCCTTCAAATTGTCAGTATCAGACTAAAATCCTTCATGATTAAGATAAACCTATTTTTCCGAAGATCATTTCCCCAGAAATTGAATCTCACGTCCGTCCAAATCTAAAAGAAATGCAAATCTTATTAGCACGAGGCTTAAGATCAGTCCAAATCGGTCAGTATGGGTTCTTGGTAACAAAGCTAAGAGTTCAGAATGGCTCGATGTTGTAGCGTTCAAGTAAAGGAGAGTTGAGATTAGAGTTCGTCAAACATTGTTAAAACCTGACTCAGACAGCTGGAATTGGCTCATTTCCGAAGATTAATACTTGTGTGCTTCTAGGCTTACAGAGGCTTGAACCTTGCAGTATCTGAATGATAAGAGCTCAAATATTGATCCAAATTATATGGATGTGTTGAGTCAGACGTAAACAGCTGTGTAGACATCAAATGGTAATTAATAGAAATTCAAGATCCCTTAAAAGTACCTCTTATTTTTTTTGCTACATGATGTTAAACATTAAGTAGCAAAAAAATAAGAGGTACTTTTTACTAGATTTAAATGAAAATTCAAAAAATTGTTGTTATTCAATGATTCTTTCGCTACGATCGTTATTATCTTAAATAAAACACACACATACGTACACATACACCCATATAGATAGATAGATAGATAGATAGATAGATAGATAGATAGATAGATAGATAGATAGATAGCAGTCCCTGCTGAGTCAGAAAAATCTACATAGGTTTCACCTAAAGGGATCATCAGGACAATTCTTATGCATATATACATATATATAACGGAAGAATGAACGAAAGAGAGAAAGAAAGAAAGAAAGAAAGAAAGAAAGAGAGAGAGAGAGAAAGAGTGTGTGTGTGTGTGTGTGTGTGTGTGTGTGTGTGTGTGTGTGTGTGTGTGTGTGTGTGTGTGTGTTTTCAGAACACTTACATCAGTTGAGATGTACAGGTTTGATTGGTTTGGATTTATGGCAAATCAACCATTGTAGGTTATTTAATGCCAAATTCATTTTATACAAATACACTGTTTTGTTTCAAACAATTCAGTTTAGCATAAGTACAATTTTGTGTTTTCATACCGTTAAATGTAAAAGATGGCGGCCATAGTTGAGGACGACCCGAAGTATAACTTTTCAATAGCTACTACACCGAGAGGTACGGGAGGGTGCTACTCTTTTCCCTGGATTGCTCCACTTTACTATGAATCTGTACCTTATAATGCTGAGTGTTAAGCAAGGAGGTATCAAGTAGCATTTTTTGAGTCTTTGGTATGACTCGACCTGGGACTGAACCCCGGTCTCCTGTGCTATTGGCAAACACTCTACCAATCTGAGCAATGGGCCGGTTAAAAGTAAAAACAGTAAATTTCAAACAATTCAGTTTAGCTTAATTACACAGTTAAATTCTATTTGAACCATTGATAGGGTCCTATCAGGTGCTACCACTCCGGGTCAGTGTACACCTGGGAATTATGGCAATAAAATGGTACACTTCATTGCCCAAAGCTCAAGCATTACTAGAGCTTCACCATCAGATTGTTTAGTGTCATATGCTGGACACTCGTTGGGGGAGTCTTACCCCTCTGAAGAGATGTAGTTGGTGTATTCTACATCCCCAGCCCTCTGGGCAAGAGATGAACAGTATGGTTTGAAAGACTGATATCATTTTGTAACCTAATAACTTGACCAACTCTTGTTAAAAATTAATCTTCTTGTTAAAAATAAATCATCTCTAGTTTTCTTGTAATATAATAGCCGAAGGATTTCGTTTTATGCCTTTGGGTTTAGTTAGGCTGAGAACCTTTCGGCTCAGTGCATGGGTTACTTAGGTGCAACATGGGAAACGGGGCTAGGGAGTGCGAATGACGTCACGCACCGGAAGTGCGCGAAGGGTTTTGGTAGATTTGAAAAAGTCAGTGAGTTGAGTTGAGTTCTGCCTCGGAAGAAGACGATTGGCTTTCGCTTGCTCGCCGAAGCCAGGCCAGACCTTTGTGGTGGATGCCACACGTGTTGGGGCTGGGGTACAGATGTAAAAGCCAGAATAGAAAGAATTTGCCTATCTCCTCTTATGTCGAAGAACTTTTAAACTGAAAGGTAATAAAAAGTTTCGTACCTGAACTAAGAAGTCGTAAGTGTTTTTCGTGTTTCGTGATTCCTATGTTCTATGTTATATATATATATGAACAGTCTATGTACGTTTCACATATCCGTATTCATGTATGGCTATGTTACATTAACAGTATGTGTTGAAACAACTCAAAATTATGTTTAATATCTTATCAACTTTTTTCTTTTTGAGTAAAAGTTATTACTATACCTTAAAAGAAAAAAAAAACAATATGAAACATCAATCATAGAATTTTTGTCTGTTTCTACACCTGCTGATAAAATTTCAGATCATTTGAACGAGAATTGGTTAATTCATATGATTACAAAATGATATCAAATTTTCTTAAACTCTCTCTCTCTCTCTCTCTCTCTCTCTCTCTCTCTCTCTCTCTCTCTCTCCTAATATAGGGAACCTCTGGTGGCGTAATGGTTAGCTAAAAAACCTACACGAGTGAGTTTGAGTCTTATTGGGTGCCCCATTCATTCGACCTTGTGCCATATCGAATCAGAGAGCTTCTTAAATTACTATTACTTCTCTCTCAATACATAGTCCGAAATTTTCATAAGATGACGTTATGTCTGTAGTTAATGACTTTTTTTTATCCAATTGGATTCAAGCACAACCATACTAATAGAAGATGCATGTTAACTGCCAAGAGAATTTTTTTGAAAAGTAAACCTAATTTTATCACACTCCATAAGAGTGTCTCGTGTAGCCTATGAACATTTCAGCTGACTCTTTTATATAATGCCTACTACGAACGATGTATTCCGAGCCACTCTAAGATTTAAAGAAAACAGATAAAGAATATACAATAGTAATAGAAAACTCTTGGAAACAGTGGAGCTACACAAAAACATCATTTAACAATAAAAAAACTACAAACAACACCCAACACTTTTACACACGTGTAGAGCTTTAAAATATCAAACTAAAACACACCAAAAATGACTTGGAAAAAATAAAAGCAGATGAAACAACATCTCTAAACACAGTAATATTTGCCTGGAAGAAAAAAGCCATAATCACCCACACCAGTAATTCCCAACATAGGTGGGGCATGCAATATTTTCGTGAGGTTTATTTAGAAAGCAAGTTAATGAATACGTAAATATTAGATATTACAAGGGGGCTTCAGAATTTTTGAAATACTAAAGTGGGACATGGCCGACAATCGGTTGGGAGCCATTGCTTTACACAGAACAAAACAAACTTTGAAATAAACGATCAGTTGAAATATACCAATCTATTTTTACTTCGTATTATAATACGCATTAAAATATATATACAAAGAAAGAAAGAAAGAATGAAAGAAAGAAAGAAAGAGACAGACAGACAGACAGAGACAGCGTGAGAGAGAGAGGAGCGTCTCAGAAATGGTATCATTCCGTAAAGTAATAACTAGACCAATTCTCATTCAAATGATTTCATATTTTAGCAGCATGGGTCAGTGGAACAAATCACAAACCCACAGACACGCACGAACATAACTTAAATGGAACTCCAATCTTTTGCGGGGTCTGATATCGTGTTTTTGATTTTCCTCATGTAATATAATAAAGAGAAAAAATTATTTATAGTTAGAATTTAGCTGTCAAATTTATTTTTTTTTAGAAAATTTCAGTCAATTCTGTAATGCCTATGGTTATAGTATTATTAGATAACAGATTTTTTCCAATTTAATCAATTTTTTCAATTTAATTTTTATTTTTAAGCCAAACATTGTTCGTTCAATTGTTTTGCAAAGATATATTCTGCAAATATATTTGCACTTATTTTACTATAAGTTCTGAATTCATATAACTAATTTCTTGAAATTTTTCTAAAATGACCATCCGACAAAAATTCCTCTGTAATAGTGTTTTAATACCAAAAACCTCCATCACGAACAGAATGTGACTGAAAGTCATTTTTGTTAGCGGAGTAAAACTAGTTTGAATTCATAGTTTTTCACCTCCTTGACCAGTTGCCATATAATGGCTTAAGGACTCATTCAGCTGCCCCACTATTTATTAATAACTGAAGAGAGAACACATAAATCTATACATTTCCTAAGACATCTGCGGGAAGTCTATGATTTTATCTATAAGTAAGTTGGCGACCATAGTCGAGGGTAATCCCGAAGGCTCCCTTTTCGACAGCTACTACACCAAGGTGTAGGGGAGGGCGCTACTCCTTCCCTGGATTGCTCTACTTTACCCTTGATCCGTACCTTATAATGCTGAGTGTTAAGCAAGGAGGCATCAAGTACCATTTTTTGAGTCTTTGGTATGACTCGACCTGGGATTGAACCCAGGTCTCCCGGGCCATTGGCGAACAAATTTGTAAAAAGTGACCAAGGAAAGGAAATGAAAGGCAGATATAAACAGAGAGACGAATATGTTTTGACCGACATGTATGAACAGATATGTACATACAGATATGATCCTTCAGAGAGACAGAATGGGAACAGATAGATATGAATAGACAGATATATATGAACTGAAAGAAAGAAAGACAGACATGAGCATACCGACAGATATGAATAGGTAGACATATATGATTAGACCGATATGAATAGATATGAACAGACACACACTCGCGCATGTACATGAACCAATATGAACACATGGACAGCATTAAATAACCTACAAAGGTTGATATGGCATTAAACAAAGAAACTAAAGAAAACAAACCAAAGAGAAGTCAGATAGACAAATAGACAAACAGACAGCTATGAGCAGATAGATATGAACAGACATGAACAGATAGACAAATATGAACAGGGAGATATGAACAAACATATATGAAACGATGGACAGATATGAACAGACCGACGGATATGAACAGATATGAACAGACAGACCGGTATGAACCGACAAGAAGCTATGAACAGACATGAACAGACAGACGGATATGTACAGACAGAAAGATATAAATAGATATGAACAGACCGACGTATATGAACAGACATGAACAGACCGACGGATATGAACAGGCCGACAGATATGAACAGATATGAACAAACAGACAGATATGAGCAGACATGAATAGACATAAACAGATGAGAGCAGATATGAACAGACAGACAGATATGAACATATATAAACAGACAGAGAAATATGAACATATATGAACAGACAGACAGATATGAACAGATATGAACAGACCAACGGATATGAACAGATATGAACTAACACGGGAGATATGAACAGACAGACAGATATGAACAGATAAGGATAGATATGAACAGACATGAACAGTTGTGAACAGACACATATGAACAGACAGACAGATATGAACAGACAAGGATAGATATGAACAGACATGAACAGTTGTGAACAGACACATATGAACAGACAGATATGAACAGACAAGGATAGATATGAACAGACAGGAACAGTTATGAACAGACAGATATGAACAGACAGACAGATATGAACAGACAATGATAGATATGAACAAACATGAACAGTTGTGAACAGACACATATGAACAGACAGATATGAACAGACAAGAACAGTTATGAACAGACAGATATGAACAGACAGATATGAACAGACAGGGATAGATATGAACAGGCACAAACAGTTGTGAACAGAGATATGAACAGACAGACAGATATGAACCATTATGAAAAGGCAGACAAAGACGAAGGCATGAACATACAGATATAGATAGATACCCTTAAGAGTTTGAATGTAACTTGTAAAATTAATGAACAGAAAAAATTAATCATTGATTTGATTACCGGAAAGTCAAATTTACTGAAACAAAAGAATTTTTTGAAATGTCTTAAAATGAAACAAAAATATTGATAAGATAAGGACAAGAGAAAAATTATAAAATACATGAACAAATGAAAGAATGAGTGAACGACATAATAAGCAAATGAAAAAAAATCTGAATGAGAGAATAAGTGAATAAAAGAATGAAAGGAAATAGGATGAATGAATAAACGAAATAAAAATGGAAGAATGAATTCATGAACGAATACATGAATATGAGAATGAAGGAATAATTGAATAAAAGAATAAGCGAATGTAATCTGTCAGACTGAGAAACTAACCATATGGCCAGCCGGTTGCTCTTTGTCTGAATGTGAGGGCACGCAATGCCAATTATTTCACCAAGGCAGTTGGATCACGTGGCTTTTGTTTCTTCGGTCGTATCGATCCGCCATTTTTGCGCCAATGTTCTTTCTCTTGTGTCCAAATCGCGCATATTTTCGTTCAGAACTTTTTACATTACCATCAAACCTTGAAGTATTTAATGGACTACCTTTCAGCAAACGATCTCTCGTCGATACAGCGAAATTGTTTAAGATTTCTTTTATAACACCTATGTGCGTGTGCAAGTATTGAATTATGCAAGCACGTGCACGATTTCTATCAGATTTTTTTTTCGCTTAAACATTTTCCATAGCGACACACCTATTCTTTATATATTCCTTTCTTTGCACAATAGTTAACTCTTTTTTTATTTTTTTTTTTCCAACAAATATCATCTTCCCTTTTTCTCATTTCAATCAAGGTGTGGTTGCGTATTTTAGCATTTTATGAGGGATGAAATTTCAACTTTCCTTGAAGATTGACAAGCACATTTATTGCGTTGTAATACTGTTCTTAAGTTTTAAGAAACCGGAAGTACCAGTTCTGCCATTGTTCTGTGTCAATAAAAACAGATGACACGACTTTCTTTTGTAAACTAATATCTGACTGGAGTCTGGTATCAATTTTATAGTTAATTTCCCGAGCAATTTTGACGTCTAAATATAAATAATTTACAGTTACGAGGATCATTAAATAAGATTCCAGACTTTTTTCGTATGGGCACTTTTATTGATAGTACACATATGAAACTCTAGTCCCCTTCGAAGTAATTTCCTCCAGATACAATGCACTTGTACCGTTCCAACAACTTCTGGAAGGCCCCATGAAAGTCCTCTTGTGTGAGTTTGTCAATGACCTTCGTCACAGCCTTTTTCATATCCTCAATTGTCTCATAACAACAGCCTATGAGTTTAGGGAATAACCAAAAGTCACAGGGACCAACGTCTGGACTATAAGGAGGGTGAGGAACTGTTTTAATGCCCATCTTGGTCAAATAGTCTGTGACAAGGATGGAGTTGTGGACTGGTGAATTGTCGTAGTGGAAATGCCACTGAACCGATTTGAAGAGTGCTGGCCTCTTCCCAAGGAATCTCTTCCTGAACTTCCTTAAAACCTCAACAGAGTAACCCTAACCCTAACCCTTTGACCAATCAACTCTGTTGCATTAACTTTCTTACTCCCCCACACCACTCATCATCCCTCACAGACTCCCTGCCTTCCTTGAATCTCTTATGCCACTCAAAAATTGATGCTCGATTCATGCAAGATGCACCAAAAGCAGGCTGAAGCATTCCATACGTTTCTCTGGCATTTTTTCCAAGTTTAAAACAGAATTTTATTGCATATCGTTCTTCTAAAGTGTCCTCACGTCCAGATTGCATTTTTGAAATTCACCAGCTGTGACAATCAGGCTTTAGTAGGATGTATTCCAACTGCTACTGTAGCTGTTCATTTGAACCTGAAATCATAAAAATTGGTCAGTCATCTTATACGATGTATAGCAATAATATACTGAATGTTCAAGAATCTACGACAATTTTAAATGCCTGTACAAAAAAGTCTGGAAACTTATTGAAGGCACCACGTATATGGTATCAAGTATTCTCTTGGAATACGAATAATTTTTAAAACAGACCTATTTAGCCTATTAATAGAAACCTTACAATTTTTACCGCACTGGCTCAGAGTGCACCAGGAGCAATGGCAATGAAGAGTACTCTAAGCTGCCCAGAGCTCCAAAGCTAGAGCCTCGTTATCGAATGTTATTTATTGTCATATTCAGGTCCCCCTTTCTTTTAGAGGAGTTTCACACTTCAGCAGGGTATACAGTCGGAGTATTCTAATTTTATTACCCACGACGATCAACATTAACTTAGCATGGATCCAACTTTTCATTTAATCCTAAAAGTCATCTTCGTGTACTTGCCCTGTCGGTGCACGAGCACAAAAAAATTAATCGTTCTTCAATCAATTGTTTTGGGTCACAGTGAGATGATTCTTTCTGCTATCCTAAAATCTTACAGACAATTTTACGCACACCTGCTTCGGAAGATCATGTCCAATTGGTAAATTAGGAAGTCAGTGCCGTCCATCAATTTGATTCAAAACTTCAGCACGTTTAATGAAGTCTTTTGTTGCTTTAGCCTTGCGCAAATTGAAATTCCGATTCAAGATTATACAGTTTTGAGCTAAACTGCTTAAAGATATAGCAGAAAAAATCCGTACTACACATACATTTTCTGCGTTCTTCAATTTCTTAAAAATTTTGAATTGCACCCCGTACCTACTGATATCTCTATCTACAAAACAGACGGAGGCAGACAGATAGGTAGATGACAAAATCTCCAACATACACACCACTAGATAGATAGATAGATAGATAGATAGATAGATAGATAACAAACACATAGATAGATAGATAGATAGATAGATAGATAGATAGATAGATAGATATGCTTGGCTTTTACAGCAGCTTGATCATTTAGTTAGCATCTGCACGTGAGAGAAAGATGTGCAGTCTTTAGTTTAATGGAATTATAGACAAAGTCATCTGCTTCTTTTCCCAGGCTTAAAGTGGAGAATTCGACGGCAAATCTGATCGATAACGCTTTATTGATTCCAGAGAATGAAGAGAAAAATCGCACGAACGCACAACTGAAGCAGATTTATTATCAATGAGAAAAAACAGGAGAAAGACAAAATGAAAATGAATTAAAACGAAAAGAAATCCGTTGTGATATTTGAATTAAGTTTCTTCGTTGTAAACTAGTTAACTAAAACTTTTAATGACATATACATATGAATGAATGCATTATTTTACAAACACTGGTGGAAACGCACATTCACAGGCAGATACACACATTCACTCACACACGTCCACTCTCTATCTCTCTCTCTGTGATTTTTTGAACTGCTGTCTTCATCTTTATTGCTGTTAGTTGAAACACAACGTTTCGGCTGCTGTATCCTCTGGCCTTCCTCTGAAAGATACTGTGGCCGAAATGTTGTGTTTTAACTAGCAACAATAAAGATAAGGACAACAGTTCGAAAAATTACACACAAAATATTGTACATCAAGCCTCATCTAAAGAATTCAGACTGATAATAATAATGATAATAATAATAAGTTGACAAATGGACCAGAGAAAAAGAAAACTAATGACCATGCATAAGGCCCTAAATCCCATAGATAACAGTGACAGACTATATGTGTCAAGGAAAGAGGAAGGAAGAGAACTTGCCGGCACTGAAGCCAGCGTTGACGCATCGGTACAACGACTCGAAGACTATATAGGAAAGCCCGGAGGAATACTGATAACAGCCACCAGAAATAATGCTGATGACACGAGTATCAGCAGAATGGAAATAACCAGAAAACAAAAGTAGGAAGAAAAATAACAAACGTCATCTCACACGAGAAAATATGGACATAGCTAAGAAAAGGGAAATCTTAAGAGAGAAACCAAATCTCTTTTAATAGCAGCACAAAACGCCTATAGGACCTTTTATATCAAGACAAGAATAGATAAGACGCTACAAAACAGCAGATGAAGGTTATGTGGTTATAGAGACGAAACGATCAATCACATAATAAGCGAATACAGCAAATTAGCACAGAAAGACGATAAAATTAAATATGACTGGGTGGGCAAAGTGATCCACTGTGAATAGTGCAAGAAATTGAAATATGATCATACGAACAAATGGTACAACCCAGAATCTGTCCAGGAAAATGACACCCACAAACTCCTCTGAGATTTTGAGATACAATCGGATCCCCTAATCTCGATCAAACGACCAGACTTTATAATAATCAATAAAACAAAAGAATTTGCAGAATTGTGGACTTTGTTGTCCCGGCTGACCACTGAGTAAAATTGTAGTGAAAAGAAGAGTAATTACCTGGACCATGCCAGGGAATTGAAATAAATGTGGAACATGAAAATGACAGTTATACCAATTGTAATTGATGCTCTTGGTACAGTCACCAAAGAATTGGTAAAAGGACTAGTAGACTTTGAAATAAGAGGATGAGTGGAGACCATCCAAATTCCAGGATTTTTGAGATCAGCCCGAATACTGAGAAGAGTCCGGGAAACTTGAGAAGACTTGTAACTAACACTTCAGAGAAAGACCATCAGCTACAGCTGATGTGAAAAAATCTCAAGGAATAATAATAATAATAATAATAATAATAATAATAAGAAGAAGAAGAAGAAGAAGAAGAAGAGATCGATGACGATTTATGAAGTCTTACACCCAAAAAATGATATTCGATGTGTTGCAAGGAGATAAAAAGGAAAAAGAATCACCAATATTGAGTATTGCGTGAATGCAGTAACTTAGGGATTCGAAAAATACACTGTTATAGCGCGAATAGATTTATTACAGCAGCTAATAACAGCAAAAAATGGTAATATAAAGGCAAACAGGTATTATTACATCTAGAAAATTTTTTAAAAAGGGACACTTCGGAAGTTTAACAAACGAAATAGCTCCCGAGATTAGCTAGATATGGCTATGCAGAGGAAACCTAAAACAAGAAACTGAATTTCTGCTTCTAGCAGCACAAAATACCACTATAAAGACTATTTATGTAAAAATGAAAATCTATTAAGCATATAAGATTAGCAAGCGTAAACTAAGTCAAAAGAGAAATAAAACTTTTAACTGCCTTATAAGCGAATGTTAAAAATCGGAACTGAATATGTACAAGTGCAGGTACGAATGAAGGGGAAAAGGGTTGAGAATTGTGCAAACAAATTTTGACCATACTAATAAAGGGTACATTCACAGAGAGAAAAAAGGAAGTTAGACGTGTCAAACTGTTGTTTTATCATTGGGATCACCACATGCATCATCGGACTGGTTTTCCTCCCGATTTTCCACACCCATGTTGCGTTTCTAAAGATCCATAAGACAGGGATCGACGCTGCTTGATCAGAATGTCTTGTGATGGGTCAGGTGGTTAATGGGATTAAGTCGTTGTGGACGTTGGCAACTCCATGAACGACACAACTCACCGGTAATTGTAACAGTTTTTTTCTTATTGCAATATGATTATGCGACCATATTCAATAGAAAAAGAAAATTTTCAAGGAAAAATGACACAGTAAGGACTTGCACAGGCGTTTTTATTTTATGTTAATTAGTAAGAAATTTTGCAGTAACATATTTAGTCTTGGTGCTATTCGAAGAATTTTGGAAACCGAGAACTTCCTTACTTCTTTTGTCAGATATTTCTTCTAGCGGTAAGGTCTTCTAGCGGTATGTTTTGTAGTCTCGTCTTCCTGAATATGTTCCTTTGCTCTACATAGAATCGGTTACCATATTTTATAAGATATATTTTTGAATTCAAAAATCTCTGATTGGTCAGCCAAACATGGATCAAGTCATATCACATTTTATTGGCCAGGTAATAAGGATCTAGTTTTCATTCCAGGCGAGGAGCAAAACCAGCCGCAGTCACGTGTCAACCGTCTTTGCCTCTTAACTTTTGATTTCTCTGTTCGCGACTTAAGAGGTCAGACATTGAGATTTGCCTGCACCCAAGTGTAGCACCCAGGTCTTCTAACAACTTTGATAGAATTATCAATTCAGTAGTTCTTGTGACTTTGGCTAAAAATTGTAAACTCGTTCAGAAGAATTAGCCCTTATCAAACAGTTTTATTTTAATACGTTTGACTTTTTAACAAAATTGCTTTTCTCTTCTGGTTAATAAATTTTAAGCATCAGTGTAATTCCTTGTTTTATCATAAAATCCTCTGGGACTTTGAGATACAAACGGGTCACTCAGTCCCAGCTGGAAGACTAGATCAAGTTTTAATTATTAAAAAGAAAAGGACTTGTCAATCAAATGGCTTTACCTTTCCGGCATATCTCAGAGTTAAAGGACAGCAAAAATAAAATTAAATTAAATTAATTAATTAATTAATAACTGAATCTCGTCAAATAGGCAAAAAAGAAAACTTATGGAATATAGAAATAATTTTAATAACAACTCTAGATGGAGACCTTGGGACCATCTCGAAAAGTCTTGTCATATGTAGGGAATGTGGAGTACACCTTTATTACCAATACTTCCAGGTCCACTCTCACCCGGATTGATAATGCCTGTCATGATCCAAACAACGAGTCAAAGTGTTACATATTGACCCTCGACCGAGCCGTCAATCAAGAGATGCACTCGTGTAAATAGCAGGTGCATCCGTTCGAAGATATCGGAATATCACCCTGACCTGTGGACGTGGTTGAATTCGGTGCAGATGCGTACGCCCACAGGAAGCAGGTGGTAGTCAAACAATTATATAACCAGGTGCCACAGACGGCTTGAGACTGTCAGTTCGGGTCAGTCAGTCATTTCTAGTTCAGTTCCAGTCGCAGTTGGAGAGAGGATGCCGGCGAAGTGAGAATCAGCTCCAGACAGAGGGTTTGGGCTCTCAGCGACCCACGGTTGAGCAGCCCAGCCAAGATGAGGAAGAGGTGCTGCTATGGTCGCGAGAAGAACTTTTGGGTCAATATGTTGCATTCTGTCCCCGTCTCCAACTCACCTCTCACACACAACCAACATTAACCCTTTCGAATAAAGTGTGAGAGGTATATTTTTATAAAGAAGTGTGTTCGTTCGTTCATTGAAATCGTCATTATGTTTCTGCTTACATCTGCATGTATATGAGTATACAACAAAAGATAATCATTTGAAAATTTGTTATTTATATAGAAATACATGAAACTATATGACTGTGTGCAAATTATTTCAATTAAACTCAAAAACTTGATATCATATGAATGTTTGCAAACAAAATTATGGTTATATGCTAATAAAAACGTTCAATGAAAAAAACTTTCAGCTTTAAATGACCCATAAGGTGTTGATTAGCCGTTATTAAATAACTGACACAAATCCAATCTAAAAAAATAGGGTAAAGAATGTGGAAATTAGAATTCTATTGAAGAATATATACTGTCGAGACCACTGCTAAAATTAGCTAGAATACTAATAAGAGTTTTTGGGAGCTGAAGAGATTTGCTGTCATTTGGAGTTCGCTGAAAACCAGCATTTTTTGCCGGCGCGAAAACTTACACAGAATAAAATTAATACTCTATTCGATTTATTTATTGCGTAAATTGAAATAAGTTTTGTAAATATAAAATAACTTAGGGATCTTTAACCCTTGCTGGTTGTTTCTAACTGAACCTTGGAATTCCCATCAGTTCATCTGCCAAATTAATAATTGTGAATTTCTCTGAATATTACAATCTTTCCGAATTCCAAAATCTACTTTGGTATAAAAATCTGACAGCCATGCAATCTAAATTATCATGATCTGATTATCGTGCGTTTATATGTTGCTGAAACAATAAAATGTCACATGTAGCAAAAGTAATATTAGTGCAACACTAACAATATGCTCTTTGACAATAATGCAATTTACAATAAAATAATAGCTGTGTGGTGTCCGCGTTTTCACTCAACACGATCAATTTTTTTATTCAAGGAATGTAACGTAATTGGTATTGGCTCAAAGAATTGAATCGGTGAGTCGATTTCAAGTTTCCGTTGGAACTGTTTATTTTTATTTTTTTACAAATGCCAATGGGGAAAAGCAAGAAATCATCTTTTCTCCTCGTCGAGATATTAGTTACATTTACATGAATATTGTTGAATTTCTGTGGGCGTTTCAGCACCCATTTTAACATCAAAACAGCCTGGGTTATATGATTTATTTTAATGAAATGTCAACCTGTAAGGGGTTATATTGTGTCTAGAAGTTAAGGAATCGCGTTCATTGCTCGTCCATATATAATTTTTTGTGTTGTTCTTTCTTCAGAACTTGTGCACAAAGTAACATGATATTAATTGTTTGTTTGTTTGTTTGAGTTTATGACATATCAACCTTTGTAAGATGTTTAATGCCAAATCCATTTTTATACAAATAAACACTTCTATATCAAACGATTCAGTTTAGTATAAGTACCCTAAGTATGTATAGTTTAAAACTGTTATATATTTTTTTAAATCACTCTAGCATACGAACCCAGTTTAAATGTGAAAACAGTCCGATCTCAACCAACAGAGTTTAGTTCTATTTGACCCATACATAGGAATCTATCAGGTGCTACCATTCCAAGTCAGAGTGGACTCTCGAGCGATGGCTCTAAAGGAATACTCCGCATTCCCCAAAGCTCTAACATTACTGGGACCTCACCATTAGATTGTTTAGTGTCATGCGCAGAACACTCGTTAAGGGAGTTTTTACCCCTCTGCAGAGAAGCAGTCGGTGTATTCTACAGCCCAAGCCGAAGGGGCCACCATGACGCTCGTTGTGGCAGGGTGTTACCCCTCTGCAGAGAAGCAGTTGGTGTATTCTGCAGCCCCGGCCGGTTGGATAATATGATACTAAATATTCCAATCAAACTCAAATTACTAGCATACTGTTGTACGTAGTTAAGTATTCCAATCCAATAGTAAAAATTATTGGATTTCAAATTATTATCTTTATTTATTAATCCTTTGTTTGCACATAGTTATATGACATATGAGTAAATAATAATATTCCTAAGTAAACAATAATAGCTTTAAGTAATTATTAATAATAAAAATAATTTAGTTATATGGTTTCAAGGATTCGAATTCAATTCTAATAATTTTTAAATTATATATGTGACGCCTAGATGGGACCCTAACAGATTCTTTCACTATGGGCAGATCCTGACGAGCTCACAGACAAACTTCCATGGCATTAAATATATAAATCTAATACTTAATTTTTTATTATATATATATATATATGAGCTAACTTATATATGTATATATAAGTTAGCTTCCTTTTCAACAGCTACTACACCGAAGTGTGGGAGAGTTCGCTAAGCCTTTCCCTCGATTGCTCCACTTACCCTTGATTCATACCTAAGAATACTGAGTACTATGGAAGGAGGCAGCAAGTACTGTTTTTGAGTCGTTGTTAATATTCCATCTGGAATTGAACCCCGGTCACGCAGACTAATGGTGTATACTCTATATATATTGACTTACAATAGGTATTATTTTAAATAACTTAAACATTTCGCAATTTGACTAATTATGATAAATTTAGGTCCTATTCATTTGTCTTACTGTCATATAATTGTGGAAGTTGTTTGCTGCAGGATGCGCGCGCGTTTGTTGGGTCAGTGAGTTGAGAGCTGACGCAGGACGAACAGTCTGCATAGTAAAAATTATGTCTCTCTCTCCTCGTGTTGAAAACCTAAAAGTCAAGAAGATAATAAAAGTTTCGTACCTGAACCAAGAGAATTGTCAGTGTTTCGTGTTTTTTTCAGATTCCTATGCATTATGAATATTTCACATATTTGTATTGTCACTATACTACATAAGATTATTTGGTGCCTGAGGCCAGAGTATGCCGATCATGGCATGGTTTCGAATCTGGGTCCACAAGATCAAAGAAGCGGCCAAGAAGCATAGGAAACAACTTCGGACGACTAGTCCAGGTGAGAGAGGGGAGAGAGAAAACGCAAAATGAACAACAGAAAGAAAAGAAAACTCAACTCCGAAAACAAGGGAAAAATGCGACACCACAAGTGCGGGAAAAAGAATAAAGAAAAATGTCGACACATGGCCCAAGAACGAAAGAAAGAATGGAAAAACGAGAAGAAAAAAACCAACTCCAAAGACTAGAAAAAAATGCGGCACCCCAAGCTGGAAAAAGAAGAAAAAAACTGTCGACAAAAGGCCCCCAGAACGAAAGAAAGAACGGAGAGAGAAAAAAAAGAACTCAACTCCAGAAACAAGCAACAAGCAACAAGTTAAAAGAAAGAGTAGGGATTCCCATGCATGGGAACGTTTAACACATCCGTATATATGCATTATGTTACATTACATTTCATATTATTGAAAGGTTATGGCTTTTAATTCTTTATCATTTGTTTCGAAAACAGGATATTTTCGATGGGAGTCCACGAGAGTTTGTAGTTAATTGTGCTGAATTGCGGCCTCGGACTAAGCGAGTTCGAACTCCAACCGTGCAATAACATTAACTTTCGCACTAATACCCGACCCCAGCAATGGGTTAAATAATATCATTGCTATTCTTCTAAAAAGGATAGCTTTAGCAGTAAATAACCAACGAAGGTTGATATACTATTAAAATAAACAAATAAAAAAACGATATTTTCGCTTTGTTGTTTTTTCTATCTTTTTTTTTTTTAATTATATTTTATTTCACTTGGAAGCCACACATCAGTACAAATAACATAAGCATAGAAATTTGGTTATGTTGACTATGCAGGTTATCTCCCTTAACGCTTCCAATCAAAACTTCACTCTCATGACGAGAAGATATTATAATGAACTGGCATTCCGTTAGCGGGTAATTATTTGTGCCAGAATGAACCCTTGAATACTTGTGGTACCCCGCAGATAATACTAATTAGAGTCCGGTGAGTTTGATACAAAAAGCAAAATAGAATAAAATAGAAAAGTGTTCGCTCATAAGCCCTTTCAACCAGGAAACATTGTTCAATAGAAATCAGAAAATAAATTGTTAAAAGCTGCAAATATTTAGCAGAAGAAAGAAAAGAGGATAGGAAAAGATTTTTAAAGATTCAGATATTGAGCCGGGAAAATGAAAAAGAAAGAATCAGAGAGAGAGAGAAGATAGGAAGGTGATTGTAAATGATAATGATAATGGGGAAAAAAAATTAAATTGTTGGGAAACTAAATTTGAAAACTAAAAAAGAAACAACGGAACGCTAAGAAAGAAAGAAAGAAAGAAAGAAAGAAAGAAAGAAAGAAAGAAAGAAAGTAAATCTTCGAGGAAAATTGATACACGAACTAAGGCAGAAAAGCGTGAAATAAGGTAGAAAGGCGTGGTGAAATATAGGAAAAAGAAAAAGAAAAAGAAAGAGAACAAGAAAAATGCAAGAAACAGGAGAAGAGAAATATACTGAAGTAAGAATAAAACCCAGATATGAACGAGAATTGAAAAAGGTGAGGAATGAAGATGTATAAACAAACAAACAAACAGATAAAAAAAAGTGTTGAAAAAAGAATCTAAAAATTAAACAAAGCTAAGATGGAGGATTGATAACACACATTAATAAAGAAACCGATGAAAAAAAAGAAAGAAAGAAAGAAAGAAAGACAGGATTTAAAGTTAGTAAGCAAAAGAGAAAGAAAGAAAGAAAGAAAGAAAGAAAGAAAGAAAGAAAGAAAGAAAGAAAGAAAGAAAATAAGTCGTATAAAAAAGAATGAAATAAAAGTGCATTAGTAACATAAGTAATAAAAAGATTTAAAAGAAAAAAGAAAAAGAAAACAGCATAAGTGAAGAAAGAAAGAAAGAAAGAAAGAAAGAAAAAAAGAAATGCCAAGATGAGAAAAACAGAAAAAAAAGAAAAAGAAGGCTTACTAAAAAAAAAGACAGAAAGAAAGAATGAAACCAAGAACCAAGAAACAAAAAAAAAGAAAGAAAGAAGTATAAAAACGCTAGTATTTGAAAAAGTAGAGTAGAATTGTTGTAGAAAGAAAGAAAGAAAGAAAAGTATTTTAAAAACTCGCTAAAGGATCACTATAAATATAATAAATGAAACCTGAAGAAATAAAAACAAAGATTCCGGAGGAAAATACCTGAGATGTTTTAGAAACATCACAATTTACACTAATGCTTTTTAACGAGGATTATGGCATTAAATGAAAAGAAAAATTTTAAAGAATCCAAAAAACGGCAAACCTTACGAATAAACTACGATTCTTGAAGAATTTTCGGATTAGGAGCTGATTTAATCAATGCTAAGAATAATACATAATTATTTTCTTCTTTCATCTAATTATTATCCAATCTTTAAAACTATTATAAGAATTTTCATTATTATTTATTCAGTCCTTGCGAGATTTGCATACCAGTTTTAATTCGCTGGTTTTCATTAAATTGTGACTGATATCAGGTTTCCTCGGGTTTTGAGGACTTTTCTAAGTATTCTAGCTGATCTTGATAAAACTTTAGTCTCGATTTTTTCACTGATCTCTAATTCCTGCAATGTCCTTTCTTAACCCTTGGGGAACGTTCCAAGTGCGCCAACTAATAATGGTATCACCGTCATCTTCTTGTTCCACAACGTTTCATCTCTCAGGTAGGATCTAAATATTTGTTTAATTTTTAGTTTTATCTTATTTTCACCGTGTGGTCCGCTGGGATAACGAAATTCAATAAATAGCAAGTTCTTTTATTTCTTTTATTTATTTATTTATTAAATTAACACCAGGTTTGGCCTTATGGCTTAGATGAGTTGATCCGCTTGTATCTAAAAATCCCTCAGAATTTTATTTTCTAGTGTATATTCTAGTTTTAGTACGTGCCATTTTCGAGTGCGATTAAGACTTAAACTCTTGCACAGTTCCCATTGGATTACTTTCTCCCTCATTCACGCCTACTCTTGTATTCCTTTTGTGCCAGTTAGCTGCATTCGCTTATTGTGTGATTTCTTTTATCAATACAAGAAAATCGTCTCACTCTAAAAAAGACAAGAACCAACGATAGCCCACGGAAACTATTACTGACGTAGGCGATGCAGATGACCAAGTGCTTCTTGCAAATACACCTGCTCGAACCGAATCCCTGTTGCATAGTCTGGAGCAGGTAGCAAAAGGCATTAGTCTCTACATGAACTCATATAGAGTTCATGTGTTTTAAACATGCTTCTATATTTTTATTAAATGGTAGACCTCTCAAATCAGTAAACCAATAACGATGGTTAAAAAGCTAGTTTGCTCTATTTACTGACTATTTACCCATAGAAGAAGGGAGAATAGTTGGATTCATACGTTTCCCTAAGGTCCTAGCGTTATGTTTAAAAAACCTCGTCCAGGATTTGAACCCGGGTCAACCGAGTCTATTTTACACGAGGATAACTATTACTCCACGATCGCCTCTAAATAATTACATACATACCTTTTTTATAAGATATTTATTTTTCTTGACCGAAGATGACTGGATTTTATTATTTTTTATGGAATAGTTTACTATTAAAAATTAAGTATAGATTCTTCTTAATCTGAGAATTAATTTTTTTATTTATTGCGGACTTTTTGTCCTCATCTTCGGGGCCCGTGGCGCAGTGGATAGAGGTGTTGAGTCTCTACGGTTCCAGGTAAGCATTGTCAGAAGATAGCAGTTTCAATTCCTACCCAAACCAGCCAGAGGATTACTTGGTCAAAAAACGTGGTGCGATAGACACAACTATGGAAGGCAGTAATTACTGGGGATACGGTTACTAGACTCAGCATTCCTATCCGAGGTCGCAGTTAATCACCTAAAGACGGCCAGAGGTGAAATTTGGCCGAAACGTAATGAAAGAAGAAACAACACAAAAAAGCTACCAAGATGAGGATAAAAAGTCCGAAATAAATTAAAAAAATCAATTCTCAGATTAAGAAGCCTCATTTCAAAATGAAAAACAGATTCTTCTTAATCGTAAATTCTGATGTATCGAAAAAATGTAACTTAGAAAAAAAAACCTTAATTTCAAAATATGTTTTTTTTATAAAACTTTGCGTAGAGACGAACTAATTTGTGAACCGTAAAATATTCATATTTTTATTACATACTTTCGATTCTGTAGATTTTGAAAATAAATAACACTTAATAATATCCGTTTTGATTGTATAAATTCACCTTAGAAATAATAAAATACTGTTATCTTTGGTATTGAAGAAAATATATATTGCATAAGATAATGTTCATATTGTATTTAAGTACAAGACTAAACTTCTTCAGGTTCGAACTCTTGTCGAGCTTTTGTGTTCATTTTCGGACAAATACAATTTGGAAGAGTATGAACCTATTATCCTCCAGTTAAATGTTATTCTACAAGGATGGCGTTGGTATTACATATCGAAGTTTCATATATTATTAAACAAAAAAAAAAACGAACCAGAACTAAACTTCTTATATATATATATATATATTAAAGCAGTTGACCTAAGTCGAGTGCAATCGGATGGCTGCTTCTTCATTAGCAACCACACCATGGTGTAGGGAAGGGCGGTACTCTTTTCCCTGGATTGCTCCACTTTACCCTTGATCCTTACCTTATAATGCTGAGAGTTAAGGCGACATCAAGTACCATTTTTGAGTTTTTGGTATCATTCGACCTTGGATTGATCCTTGGTCTCCCGGGCCACAATCGAGCACTCTACCCACTAGACACTAGGCCGGTTATATATATTGTAAGAAGTGAATTGAATCCAACTGAATGTAGAAAAATATAAAACGGAAAAAAGATGTGTTAGTATAGTTGATGATTTATTTTACTTTATTGTGCCGACACGTTTCAACTTTATCTGAATACAAAAATATTTAATGAAAATTCTTTTAAGTGTGAGAAATAATTATAACATATGAATTTTTTATTCAGTTAGAAGTCTTCATCCGGACCAATAGATGTTGTTATATGAAAACGAAATTATACAGGGTAATATGTTCCAAATTGCCTACGTCATGCAATGAAATTTGTTTTTATGCTTTTAGAAACAGATTCGTAACGTTCTATTATTTTAAACGTTAAAGTGGACGCTAATGTTGTAGGTAAATTTTGAAATCTTTTAGGTCTATTTTTCCTCGACGGACATATTTTGTAAAAAACTTGTTGTGATATTCTCTTACAGCATGCTATGGGGCATGTTTCAATTATTCTACGTTTCTCTCTCTCTCTCTCTCTCTCTCTCTCTCTCTCTCTCTCTCTCTCTCTCTCTCTCTCTCTCTCTCTCTCTCGCATGGATGAAAGCAGATACGGTAGATTTTTGAAAATCAAAAGTGTGGTTGGTTAAGATATTATGAGAGACTAAAGAGTTTGTTGTGTTATCAGTTTTAAAATCTTTTTTTAACTTCATAGATTCTTCTATTTAAATTTTTACTCGTTTCTCATAAGGACATTGTGTTTTTGGAATTGTTCTTTCATATCTGCTTTATTCATTTTGTTGTGCAACAAGTGGTTTTTATGCCAAGGTAATTTAAGTCCTTTTCAATGAGAGCAGTTGTGGGTTTTTGGAGTAAAATTGTCTTTTTATTGGGTTGATATTTGTTAATATTTGTCATTTCATATTATTATTGTAAGATGTACGTTTATGGCTAGTTATGGCTTTTGATTTGGCTCGGTCGATGAAAAAATCGACATATTGTTGTTTGGAAAAAGAGTTTTTGATGTACTCAAATTCGTCGCTTGGAAAATTAAAGCAGCTGATTTTTCCTCAGAGTTCGTAAATCTGACAGACATGAAAAGGAATAAACAACTCCTTTTATGCATTGTCTCTCATTTTAACTCCATATGTTTTATATGTCACACATTTCCAGCAAAAATAGCGCATTATGACCAGATTCTTATCAGAGGAATACATCTAAAATGCATAGTTTACTCTTTTTTAAACTGAAGCATCAATATCATCATAGACTGCTGTCACAATAATAACCAAATGGATTTATGAGTCGGTCAAAATGAATGAATATATATATATATATATATATATATATATATTATATAGATATATATTCCCCTACCCCTGTAGGGTTGAGTTCTCTAGCGAATGAAGTAATCGTGTTGCCATTAGCGTTTATTGCAAGTCTCTTCATATTTGAATTGAGGTCTCGGTAGCCGTTAAGCGGATGTATGTAAACAATAGTAATTGTGATTCATAACCGTTTAAAATTTACTTCGCTGCTACTGGTTCCTCGTGGCTGACGGGTAGAGGCTTGGATGGGCGTTTGAGTCAACCGGGTTTCGATCCCAGCTACGGGAAGCTAGTATGTCTAGCCACACTGATGAGTTCTGATAGAACGAAACAGATCTCTCTGTGGATGACTATATATATACTATCTCCTTACGAGCTGGATAAAACACAAAGTCAATTTTTAAGTGAACTTTAAAAGGTTTGAATTCAGAGTTTTCCTTCTCCTGGAACGGTTGCCATGCGAAAGTTAAAGAGCCCATTTTGTTTAACAATTTATCCATAGATGAAGAGATATCAGTTGGATCCATGCCTTACTCCAGGATATTAATGATATGTAAAATACAAATAGTGGCATCAAGGATTTGAACTTGGGTCACAACATCCGTTTCATACAGTGATAAACTTTACACTACTAGACGATTAATATATATAAACATTAATAGGGATGGCCACTTATTTACGAAAGAATGCCATCTCCTCAATCCCACCAAAAAGCACTCGTAGGATCGCATGTCGCTCCTTAGGCTAACTTGCTTCTTGCCCGACCTGTCGGATATGGAACAAGCTAAAGACCTGTTTTGGGCGTTGACATTAAACCTGTACACTCTCAAATGGCCTCGTAGACCTGTTGCAAACCCATGTAGTTTGTCTCAGAATTGGCACGAATTGCTAATTGTGATTATTTACTTTTGTCAGAATTCCTTTGTCTAGTAAGTCTGGTTTCGCACAAAAAGACCCTTCTTTAGTTGTTACACAAGTTCAAACAAAAAAGTGTTCATTTTCAAAGCATTTATATCGTGGTCATCGATGACTGCTATTTCGGTTATAGCTAATCGTCGAATGGTGATTTGTTTTTATTTTTATTTATTGGCATATCAGCCTTCGTAGGTTATTTAATGCCAAAGCCATCCTTCTAGAAGAATAATAGTGGTACTATTTAACCCTTAGCTGGGCCGAATGGCGGGTATGTTAATATCAGGAAAAGACGATATAACGGTATAAAAATATCATATGCTTCTTTTCTTTTCCTTTTTTTTTTACACAATATGTACGGATTTTGTGTCTACAGGAGGACAGAAAACGGTTGAGCTCCTCACAGAGGGGCTGAGATACAAATCTTCAGTGAACTCGATATATGACTCTGCCTCCCACCAGAGAGGAATGGACACAAGGTCTATGACCAGAAGGTCGATTATAGTTAGGGTTAGGAGAAGGAAAGGTCGGGCACGAGCCAAGGCTCGAGCTCTGCAGGACTTGGCAGGTCATCGGCCCACTTAGTGCAATAAGGGCCTGATGAACCTAGCTGGACATGGACCCAAATCTGGGTCCAAGCACGTATGCCTGATTATAGCTTAAACTGGATCATGGGGTCCAGTGCTATACAAGGGTTACAAAGGTGTCAGTGTTGCAGCTCGCCCACCTGAAGGTGGCCCAGCCGAAGCTGGAAGCCTTTCACCTCAAGTCTACCATGGAACATTGACCGTTCGGCATGTATGCCAGACAGTGAACCCTACGTTTCCTTTCTTCTGTTGGGTAAAAATCTTCCTGGTAATATAACAACCCGGACGCCCGTGCTATTCCTCGTGGTCACGCTTCTGTCAGCACCCCCGCCTACACACTGCACGTGATCACGCTTCCTTCTAGCATGCCACCCACGCAATTTCTGGGGCATTTCCACCGAGAACAGCTGCGTTCTGTTTACTTTAGGCACTGCTGCATTTCCTGTTTTTTCGTTTAACAAGAATCCAACTTCTGCCGGTGCATTGACAGATATCAAAGAGGTCTTCAAGTCAATATCCAACAAGAACACAAAGACATAAGTTGTATTAAGCGTTGCTTGATTTTCTCTGATCAGTTTTTGTGGCCGTGGAATTAATAAGAAATGCGTAACAGACACAATTTGCAAAAGAGTCACTTTGTTCTTCTAAGAACATGACTCTTCTCGTATCTTTGATTCGTTTTTTTCATTTTCTGTTCACAGAGAACGTCTGCCTCCACGCATACCGGTTACCAAATCACGAAATCCATCGTCTAATTTTGGGAATCATTGAACACTCCACCCATACTTCCGTCTCAGATGGGTAATATCGTCCGGCCAGCCCGCATCACCATTTAGATGGCCTGATCTTGGGTGTTAGATAAAGTATTTCTTGTAAAACGGTAGCCTACTGGAAGAGTTGTTGAACACTGTCAACTAGTCTTTCTTCTTGCCGCCGGCTTTTTTGATAACTTATCTATTCGAGGTCCGACATCATTTGCTTATAATTTTATAGTGTTCCTTTTAAAGTGGAGAGTTTAATTCTCTGTATTTCAAATGCAAAACCATTGTAGTTCACTTCTTTTCTGAACTGATCGATTTTCCTATATATATATATATATATATATAAAGTGAATTAAATTATGGAGAATAATTATTTCCTCTCGGAATTAATTCCTTTGGATTAAGATTTGTGAGTTTTACGTCCTGGCAAATTAGTTCATTCTTTAAAGATAAAAATAACGATTGAGACTTGAAAAGGATTAGCCCTTTCCCAAATGGTTAAGCAAGTTTAAGCCGGTCAAACACGTGATCTTGTTTACAAATTAATCTAATAATGCAAATTAGCCTTAAGGTTCCATACGCCAACAAGGTTACTTTTTCTCATAAGGAACATTCAATTTGCGGCAATCTCCTTCCACAACTAAGGTGTTCATAGTATAGTTGTTATCGTCGTATGAAGTGAAGTCGGCTACACGAGTTCAATCGCCGCACCTAGCATTTTGCATTGTGCTAATACTTTTGGGAACGGTATGAACCCACTATTCTCCCCCCACCAAAAAAAAACAAAAAAACATATACAAAGCAGTCATTGCTATTTATACTATGGATAGATTAAGATCTAGGCTAATACATACTCTAACCTGAAACTAATATAGCATTGTTAAAATACCTCTTTCATTTTTGAGAATTGATTGGTTGGTTGGTTGGATTTTATGACATATCAACCTTTGTTGGTTATTTAACGCCAAATTCATTTTTAAGCAAATAGCTTTATTTCAAACAATTCACTTTAGCATGAGTAGACAGTTTAGTTGTCAAAATATTTCTATTTCAAGCTATTCAGTTTATTCAAAGAATTCTAATTTAACTAATTTAGTTTAGTATAAGTACAGACTTTGTTTGCACATAGTTAAATGTCAAAACACTTCTATATCAACAATTCACTTTAGTGTAAGTAGATTTTCAATGTCAAAAACAGTTCCATTTCAAACAATGCAGTTTAGCATAAGCTCACAGTTTAAATGTGGGTACACAGTTTAATTATAAAAACATTTCTATTTCAAGTTATTCAGTTTAGTCAAACAGTTCTAATTCAAACAATTCAGTTAAGCATAAGTATGCGGTTCTATTTAACCCAAAGATAGGACCCAATCAGGTACAACCATTCCGGGGCAGAGTGAACCTGGGAGCAATGACAATGAAGGGGTGCTCGGCATTTCCCAAAGACTCAGCATCACTGGAACCTCACCATCAGATTGTTTAGCGTCATATCCAGGACTCTCATTGGGCCGGGGGTCTTAGCCCTTGGCATAGGTGCAGTCGGTGTATTCTACAGCCCCAGCCGACTGAGCAATGAAAATTGGTCACATATTTTACTCTTTATAGTTCATTTACGTTTTGTTTGTTTTTTTCAAATTTTAATCCATACTCTGATGCAAGAAAACTTTATTATGTTTGTTTTTGTTTTTTTTCGTTTTTAGTCGATATTTTGTGAGTGCTCAAAGAATATCTTTGACAAGATAGTTGTTTTTAGCTTAATCTTAAGTCTGTATGGCCCTGTCATAAAGAAAGCGTCCAAATTTTGCAAAAAAGGAAAATGCCGGATTGCAAATAATCTTGAGTTGATAGAAAAAATCTAATTTCAGATTTGAATTCAGCACACAAAGATTACGTAACAAGTTCAGATTTTAATTTAGCTCACTCACGTTATGTAAGATCAAGTGTTGGTATTAATACAACAAAAAAATGTGTTCCTCAATCTAATTTATTTATATTAAGAACTCGTCAATAACTTTTCATGAAAAATATCAATTAAATAAAGCGATAATGCTAAAGATATAGCAAATTATTAAAGTTAAAAAATTTTCTAGATCATCAAAGAAGAGAATATTTGTAAAGTTCTAAATAATGCAAACAATTTTTTTTCTGTCATAAAAAGGCAAAACATACTTGATAAAAGGAATTCGTATTTCTTAGACTTGGGATTTTTAGTATATCTTTTAATTCAACTATTCTGAATAAGGTCAGATTAGTTTGCTCCCTGTTAAATAACTTAAAATTATAAGCAGTCAAATCAAGGAAGAACAACGTCTTTATTTAATATAAAGTACCATTAGTAAACCAGGTACCTGACTGGGTGACCTAAAACAAAGTGTCACTCACGAGAATTCTTGTGGTAGGTGCGAGAAATGGTCACACACTGGTGTAGGGGATCTTTGAAAATTGTTTATCCGTTAATGTGCTACTGGCTAAGTGACATATAATGACAAATAAAGACGCCAGTTCTAGGGAGGCTATGGTTTATTAAACAATAAATATTTCTCGAATGTTCCTTTCACGGCTCTTTGTTTTTTAGAACCGATTAAGATAGAAGTTGCTATACTGGTTAAAAAAGTGGATGGTATTTTTCTGTGTCCAGACATTTGACTTTTTTCTTTTCTTTATGAGGACTGGTTGTCATCCTTTCATCTCGTCTTTGTCTCGACTGATTTTCTTGGAAAGCATGTAGCGCTACGCTTACTCCCCAACTGATTTAGAAGAAAGAAATTCCTTCCTGTGTAAACATTAAACATAATAGAAACTTTATACCAGAATAATATTCTTTCTTCCAAATTATTTTTGGAATTGAACGAAATAATTTTAAAATCAATTGAAGTTTTACAGTTAATTTCTAGCTATATCATTCTTGTGAACCTTGCCAGATTTAAATTAAAGGATTGGTTGATTAATTTTAATGGTATGCATATTTACCCAACCCCTCCGATCGGGCAGGATATGACACAAGGTCAATTTTTAAGCGGAATTTAACAGGTTTGAATTCAGAGTTGTCCTTCTCCTAGACTAGTTGCCTCACCAAGGTTGAAGAACCCAGTCTGCCCTCCTATTTACCCATAGCTGGAGGGAGAATAATTGGATTCATACCTTTCCCAATGGTATTAGTCCTATGTGAAATGCCATCAGTCTCGTCTAGGATTTGAACTCGTGTCACTGTGTCCATTTCCTACAACGATAACCATTACACCGCGGACACCTCCTTTGAGTAACGGTCACAGAGACTCACTGTTGGAGTAGCAGAAAACAAATATTAATAAATTAATTACTGAAATCTATTTAAGAAGAAAACTGTTGAGATATAGGACTTCTTGTGAATACGCATGCTCAAGCCGAATTCTGCTGCAAATCGTTCAGGATTTGAACTCGTGTAGCCGTATCCATTTCCTACGACGATTTTGATGGTATGTCATCTTTCAATGGATATTTTATGCTTGGAGGTTCAAAAAGAGCGTTCATTGTACGTTTATTTTTAGATTGTCTTTTATTTATTTTTGATTTATTTATTCATATAGATTTATGATATCAAATATTCCGATTACAATTAATTTGCCAACAAAACTATCTGATCCATAGATGGAACCCTAATCGGTACTACTACTCCGGTTAGAGTGGACCTAGGAGTAATTACAAGGAGGGCATACTCCAAACTTCAAAGAGCTCCAGATGCAATTTTATGCCATACCCAAGACACCTCTTTTGGGGGAGCGGAATTACTCCTTTGCAGGGGATACAGGCAGCGTATTCTAAGCCTCATCGACAGGGCATGACCAAAATTGAAATATAAAAAGATCTATTTCATCAGATCTATATAAGGACCCTTAGTTATAGTAACTGATTTGATTACCTGTATGAAAAGATTTGCCAAAAAAAGCCATGTTATTAAGGGATTGGGTACATTGTACAATAATATTTACATTTTTTGTATAATTTCTGAAGGAACCTTGCAATCAAAGAGCCTCACCATCTCCTAAACAGTCCCACCATAATATACGGTTTAGTGTCATATGTACTTTTTAGGGGACTTACCTCTCTACAAGGAGGTGTCCTCTAGGTGTTATGGTTAAAGCGATGGACTGCGAAATCGTAGTACGCGAGTTCGTACTCCAGTCGCGGTATCACGTTCACTTTCGAGCAAATACCCTTGGGAAAGGTATGAAGCCCCTTATCCTCCCAGCTATGGGTTGAATAGTACCACTACTGTTCTTCTAGGAGAATGGCTTTGACATTAAATTACCTACAAAGTTTGATATGCCATTAAACAAAGAAACTTCTCTGCTAATAATTTCCACATATTCTAATGGTATCAAGTAACTAATAACAATAATCATAAATAAATGATTGATGGTGCGTCCTCGTGGCGTAGTAGTTAACGTGCTGGACTGCGACATAGTTTTAAGTGAGTCCGAACCCCAGTTACGTTATCACGTTCACTTTCTGACTATTGCTCTTTGGAAAGGCGTGAACCCCCTTATCCCCCGGTTATGAGTTTAATATTATCACTACTGTTCTCTTACAGGAATAACTTTTGCATTAAATAACCCACGAAGGTTTATATGCCATTAAACAAAGAAGCCAAAGCTAAATGATTGAACAGTTGTTTTTTGAGCTATTGATGTGACCCGAAAAGATACTACCACCCCAGATCAGAGTGGACCTGAGATAATATCAACAAAGGCTTATTTCATTCTCTCCAAAACTTCAGGATTGAACCCTCGCCGTCAGATTCAGTTTACTGTCATACCCATACAAGATACAAAAAGAAGTTCACTTTCAATACTTTTCAAAATAGGAATCAGCTTTTCGTACGTGCGTCATTATTTTACCAATAAATTTTGTACGTGCGTCATTATTTTACCAATAAATGGCAGCAGGTCTAGGTATAGGAGGGGGTATTCTTATTTTTAATTGCAGACATGTTCCAATTTCATTCGGATTGTTTGTTGAGATAGGGAAATGCACTGCATGCAGATGTTCTTGTGTATTTCCGATCAGTCGCAACCGGAAATTGTCGGATACTTCCGACATGATTCGACGGATAGAGTCGGACACTTCCGATGTGCTGCAGCGAAAATGACCGGATATTTACGTTACTTCAAGACGGAAAAAGCCGAAGATTTCTTTAATTCGATTCAATGAAGACATCTGAGTGTTGGCACGTAGACATCACCGTATGAAGCCCAAATCCTGTACGCATGCACGTAGAGACAAACACATATTTACACTATATATATATATATATATATATATATATATATATATATATGTGTGTGTGTGTGTGTGTGTGTGTGTGTGTGTGTGAATTAAGCAATTTTTCCTTAATTCAGCCACAGACAAGGATTATTTTTCGTTTTTTTTTTATTGATAATTCCTTTCCGATAAAGGAATGTTGGTGGGTTAAAATTGTATACAGCGTGTTTCATTAATGTTTCAAATCTTTTTGTGGACTTTATTCTCTTTCTTTTTTCAGATTATTGCCGGAATATTTTGATATATTTAACCATGCTTAGCAAAAGCATGTCTTCGATGGGAAAACAGAAGATATTTTGGAGAAGACATTTTACGAAACTAAGTAATTCAAGATTGTTTAAGCAAGATACAGAAGGAAATTCAATTTCAAAACATTTCAAAACAGAAGTCAGTTTTTCAAGAACTTTGAAGCTCATTTAAACATATGAAGATTGTAGGACAATGGGTTCCTCACCATCTGGGTGTCGTAACACCCAAGAGGAATGTGCACGCTTGATCAATAATTTTGCTCACCCCATTCAATAGTAACTTCAACTGAACGGCAGACATCCGAAGAATGTGATTTAGGTCTTCTGACATTTTTGCTTCACGTTTGAGACTAAATGGTTCCAGATTATAAAATGGTATCCTTTTGCCTTTTGATAAATGAAATTTGTTTTACCCGATTATTTTTATCCAAAAACTGTGTAACCTCTTATCGAAAGAATGCCAATAATCTTCTGATTTTCAAAATCCAAACCTTAGACAGAAACGTAAGTGCATAAGCACTTCTTCTTCTTCTTCTTCTTCTTCTTCTTCTTTCTTTCTTTCTTTCTTCTTTTATTTTATTTTCTTTTTCTTTTTTATTCGTTATAACTCCTTGAAATTCCATATATTTAATCACCATTGCCTGTATGACTCACGAGATAGTTTTTCGAAAAAGAAAGCTAATTGAATGATTGAACAGTTATATGATATTTCTTTGTATATATAAATATATTTTTTCTTTCCCTCTGTTATTGTAGTTTATCAAAACATCCATCGTTGTTCTACCAACACTTTTTTCACCATCTTAAAATTCTGATAAAGGTTTACTAAAACTGAAACGTTTTAACGTTGAACTTCCCTTATAATAAATTCATCACTTTTGGCTTAGTTTATTTTTCTCTTTTCTCCACTCTTTTTTATGGAATATTAAATTTAAGCATTAAATATTTTGTGTAAACTGAGAGGTATCAAGCGTATGGGTTTACGGAACACCTCTGCCACGAAAAGAATTTAACACAGGGTCAATTTTTCAGCAGAATAAAACTGGTTTGAACTTCTCTTAGACCAGTTGCTCATTCAAAGCTTTAAAAAACAGTCTAGTCTACCCATAGCTAGGAGAGGGAAAACTTAAGTGTATAGGGAAACACAAGTAGCCTCGCCTTGAAATTGCGCTCAGGTCACTGATTCCACTTCGGTTTAATCATACTTCGTAGCATACTAGTCGTAAGACCTTTTTCCTAACAAATATTGTTGTACATTATGATAAAGGAAGAGACCATAACGATTTTGTTTATAAAAATGCAACTCTCTTTTTTATTGTCACTGTTGTGTTAGTAACATCATCATCATCATGTTGTGCGGTCAGCACGGATATCCCTGACCCTCTCTCTCCACGTCTCCCTATCATTCATCGCCTCTGGCAGGTCCTCGGGGTTATATCCCGTATCTTCACATAGCTGCAGTATGTATGTTCGAGCTGGTCCTCCTGCTTTTGATTGGCCATATGCAGGGGTCCACAGAAGTATCTCACTTATGAGCTCGTCCTTGCTTCTCCAGCAGTGTCCGGCAGGTCTGGTTCGTCCAACAAATAAATAGATTAATACTTCGTTTAATGCAAACTATTTATTAATCAACACATGAAACAATTAATAACAATATACAGTCCTCCCTGTGAATAAAGTTGAATTTAAGGGACGTACCGGTGCGTTGACGAAGATATAAGGTATTTTAGGCTTGTCTTTCTGAGAGCTTTTAACGTTCCCGTTTCACGGAACGTCTGGTGGAATCTGTCTGACTCAATTTTTGGTTTTTGCAATAAGAATTCTGGGCTCATCCCGTGATTAGCATATCCAATCACAGCGAGCCTCTCATTCACTCACTCCATACACTGAAATAACCATTTTGCTAATTCAACATCACGAAAGGGTTGAAATGGCTGCATGTGAGACAGATAGACAGAGAGATGGACGACTGCTATCATTGACACCGCGTTAGGGACAGACATTTAGAGATTTACTTCTTCTTCCTAACCAGGAGGGCTACCACCCTCTGGAGGGTGACATCCAAGACCGCATGTCTTGTCTACTCGCGGGCTGCTTTTCAAATCTGACCGAATCTCTCAACTCTTCCGGCTACGAATTTCTTGTCATTATAACATATTCTCGGTGCCCACTCGTTTTCTTTCCGGTTCTCAATTCACGTGATTTATTTCTGCTATCCCTTGTTTACACAGGTGTATATCCTGTTTAGAAATCCTCGATCAACATGGTGTCAAACGTCAATATGTAACATAATGAATAAACTGAATGTAGTATGGTGTGTTGCTGCGATGCATAGTGAGCAATATCTGTTTTTATACCAGTTTTTAAATGTTGGTATCGCAGTGTTTGTATGTATGATGATAATATGTATTAGGCGGTGTTCATGGCGTAATGGAGGCGTTCTTTGCATAACAGCTATCGTTATAGAAAGTTGTATTCGTCTACTCGTGTTTCAAAACCTGAACGATACTGTTTACATATGATTTTCTTTCTTTGTTTGATATCAATATTCATTAGTTAATGTAATAATGTTCTTGTTACAGAACAGCAAGACGCTGCTTGAGAAGCAAAGACGAACTAATGAGTGACATTCTCCCATAGAACCCTTCATATATATGTGCTAGTGTTGGCCGACCAGCAAGAACTTACCTGCAAAAGTTATATGCGGACACAGGATGTAGTCTGGAAGACCTACCGGGTGAGATGGATGATAGGGACCGATGGGGAGAGAGAGAGAGAGAGTCAGGGAAATCTGTGCTTGCGGCGTAACTTAATGATGATTAGGAGGAATAGAACAGCAGTGATACTATTTAAATGTGTAGCTGGGGGAATAACTGAGTTCATGCCTTTCCCGAGAGGATTAGTCCGAAAGTGAACGTAATAGCGAGACTGGAATTCGAACTCACTAACTTTGAGGCTGCAGTCCAGCACATTAACCATTATGCAACGGGTAGTTCCTCTCTGTTTGCATTTCATTTTGCGCTAATGCCCTTGGGAAAGGTATAAATCCAATTATTCCCTCTCCAGTTATAGGTATATACGAGGACAGGCTGGGTCCTTTAGCCTCAGTTAGGCAAAATGTCTAGGAGAAGAAAAATTCTGACTTCAAAGCTGTTAAACTCCGCTTAAAAATTGATCTTATGTAACATCCTTCCCGTGCGGAAGGGTTGGCAAATACATACCTGAGTTGGACCCCAGCAACCAAACCAGATCAAGAGACCAGAGAAAATGATATATGATGTTTTGCCAAAAGTACTACTGAGTACAAATAAACCAACTGTTGCGCAAAGTTCACTTGATCTGACTGTGGTACAGGGTTTGTTTGTTTTTTTCCTGGGGTGGAGCCCCGTGTTATATCGATCTTGGGTCATGTTGAGCTAAAGAGGCGGATGATAGTGTGTGTGTGTGTGTGTGTGTGTGTGTGTGTGTGTGTGTGTGTGATTATAAATGTTGCTGCGCAAGTACGCACACGCAGGCACACGCACGTCTGCGTATGGTCACTATGGCGTCACTTTCAGAGATTGATGGAAAAGTATCATAGGCTTTATTTGTCTCTGCCTCCCACGAGACAGGACTTGACACAAGGTCAATGACCCGAAAGTCGGCGAAAAGTATCATCGGCTTTATTTGTCTCTGCCTCCCACGAGACAGGACTTGACACAAGGTCAATGACCCGAAAGTCGGAGAAAAGTATCACAGGCTTTCACGTTCAAAATGTAATCAGTAGTTTTGTTTGGTTTTGTTTTGTTTTGTTTTTTGCTTTTTTGTTTTGTTGTTGTTTTTGCTGGTTTGATTTCGGGTTTTTTTTTTTTTTCTATGGTCAGTTCGTTTTAATGAACTGTCGGACTTTGAAAAATGCCTTCTCGCCGGCTTAACAATACAAATAGTTAGTTTCTGGTTTTATGCTGGAACATTCCAGATATATACTTGAGCTAACAACTCGAAAATACCATTCCATCACCCTATTTTTGTGGTATTTTGGTCGATATGCTGCGCCTGTATCTGTACTGCTTTAAAATATCAATGAATAAAAAAGGAGAATCCTTCGTCTCAGAAAATAAGGTAATGGTTGGAAGTATTAAAAAGTCTTAGCATCCTCATTTTTGTGACTAAAACAAGAATAATAAGGATACTAGTAACTAATCTAATAATCTGTATGAGTAGAATTAATCAAACAATGCTTAATATTTCAAAATTTGATAAAGATTGATTGACTGACTTTAACGGCACGTCAACTTGCTTTGGGTTATTTTATGCCAAGAGGTTCGTTTGTATATTTACCTAACCTGTTTGCCCAAGCCAGAAGGTGACACAAAGTCAATCTTTTAGCAGAATAAAACTGTTTTGAAATTGGAGATTTTCTTCCCCAAAACGGTTTGCCAAACCAACGTTAAAGAACCAAGTTTGCCTTACAATTTTCTCATAGCTGAGTTAGGAGGAAGTAGGATTCATGCTTTTTTCGGGAGCATAGGTCTGACGTGAATAACCTCTTCAAGGATTTGAACTCGGATCACCGATTCTATTCTCGACGATAACCGTTACGTTAAACAGGCTTCCTTTACATTGTACATTTATATTTATATTGTTTGTGTAGTTTCATAAGGAGCCAACTCGGCTCCCGCCACGAGGGTCCTAGATAAACCATATTTGCCCAGTCGGCTGATGCTGTAAAATACACCGACATCATCTCTGCACAGGGGTAAGACTCCCCCAACGAGTGTCAAAGATATGATACTAAACCATCTCATCTCAGTCAGCTTGAACTGTAGAATATACTGACTGTATCTCTACAGATGGGTAAGATCCCTTCAGCGAGTGTCCTGGATATGACACTAAATAATCTGAGGGTAAGGCTCCAGTAATGCTAGAGCTTTGGGGAATGCAGAGTACTCCTTCATTGCCATTGATCGCAAGTCTGCTCTATCCCGGAGTTGTAGCACTAGATAGGGTCCTATCTATGGGTTAAATAGGACCGTTTGACATTAAAACTGAGTGTAAACAAATGACTTATGCTAAACTGAATTGTTTGAAATAGGACTGTTTTAATACATGATTATGTAAACAAATGATTGATGTTTAATTGAATTGTTAGAGATACATAGCAATACTTGGAACCATTTAACTTGGTTGACCTTTACTAAATTGAATTGTCAGAAATAGAACTGTTTGATCATTTAACTGTGTGTTAACAAATGAATGATGTTTAATTGAATTGCTTGTGATACATAGCAATACTTGGAACTACTTAACTTGGTTGATTTATATTTAGAAATCATGTATATATCTAATATATATGAATAAACCAGATTTGGCATTAAATAACCAACAATGGTTGATATACAATAAAACCAAACTAAAGCAAAATTTCTATTAGAGAATTTGCGCATAATAATTAATTATGTATATTATAATGAATAAGTAATTCCTATCTCAATGTTTCAAACGTGACCAGGGGGATGTGAATGACGTCATGTACCGGAATCGTGCGCGGAGGATTTGGGGGATTTGAGAAAAGTCAGAGAGTTGAGTTCTGGAAGAAAACGGTTGACTTTGGCTTTCTCGCCGAGGCCTTGCGGCAGGTGTCGCACGTGGTTTGGGGCAGATGGAAAAGTCGTCATAGAAAGACTGTGCCTCTCCCTTCCTTATGTCGAAAAACCTTTTAACTCAAAGGTAATAAAAAGTTTCGTACCTGAACTAAGAATTTGTAAAGTTTTTCGTGTTTCGGGATTCCTATGTTATCTATATTTGCGTTATGGACATTATGAACGTTTTGCGTACCGGTATGAATATGTCTATTTTACATATCCGTATCATGGGTATGTTACATATTAATCACTTGTTTGCACACAGTAAATGGTTGGTTGGTTGGTTGGTTGGTTGGCTTTTATACCATATCAACCTTTGTAGGTTATTTAACGCCAAATCGGTTTTTATGTATATAATCAGTTCTATTTAAAACAATTCAGTTTCGAATGAGTACATAGTCTAATTGTCAAAAACATTTCTATTTCAAACTATTCAGTTTATTCAAACAGTTATATATATTAATTCAGTTTAGTGTAAGTACAGTTTCAATGTCAAAAACAGTTCAATTTCAAACAATTCAGTTAAGCATAAGCACGCAGTTTAAATGTAAAAACAGTTTAATTGTCAAAAGCATTTCTATTTCTAGCCATTCAGTTTATTCAAGCAGTTCTAATTCAGCTAATTCAGTTTAGTATAAGTACAGATTTTGTTTACACATAGTTGAATGTCAAAACAGTTCTATGTTAAACAAATCAGTTCAGTGTAAATACAGTTTCAATATCAAAAACAGTTTTATTTCAAATAATGCGGTTTAGTATAAGCACGCAGTTTAAATTTAAGTACGATTTATTTGTCAAAAACATTTCTATTTCAAGATAGTCAGTTTAATCGAACAATTCAGTTTAGCATAAGTATGTCGTTAGTTTAAATTAACCCATAGATAGGGCATTATCAGGTGCTACCACGCCGGGCCAAAGTGGACCTGGGATCAATGGCAATGAAGGGGTTGTCCATATTCCTCAAAGCCCCAGCATTACTGGGACCTCACCATCAGATTGTTTAGTGTCATATCCAGGACTGTTGTTGGGGGTTGGCTTACCCCTCTGCAGATGGGCAGTCGGTGTATTATACAGCCCCAGCCGACTGGGCGATGTTAATTTAGATCAGATTTAAAACATTCGTACTTCACAAAAGTTATTACAGTGCTCAATACACGAAAGTGCAGAATAAGTATCACAATATTCTAAAGTAAAATATTTTAAGATATTAAACAGCAATTTAGGTTTTAGTGTCATATCAGGACACTCATGGGGGGGGGGGTCTTACCCCTCTGCGGAGGTGCAGTCAGTATATTCTATAGCCCTAGCCGAATGGGCAAGCACACAGTTAAATGGTTACCAGTATTGCTATTTAACTTTAGTAATGCTATTTGACCAGAATTCCTATCTTATTTAATATAAATCATTTGTTTGCACACAGTTCAATGGTTTCAAGTATTGATATCTAATACTAATAATTCTATTTGATATTAATCATTTGTGGGCACACAAATGGCTTCAAGCACTGCTATTCAATATTGGGGATTCTATTCATCAATTATCCCTACCTAAAACAAATAATTTGCAAACAGGTCTACTTGATCCAGTGATGAAACGTTTACAGGTGTTACCACTCCGGGCCAGAGTAGACCTGGGAGTAATGGCAACGAAGAAGTACTTAACAAATTCCAAAGCTCAAGAACAAGAGCTTCACTATCAGATGCAGTTTGGTATCACACTCAATACACGCGCTTTTTTTGCAGTTGGGTCTTAATCCTCTCTCGGAGATACAATCAGGGTATTCTAAACCACGCCCAAAATACAACTCATTGATAAGATTTTACTTGCTTTTATAAATACATTTCTTAGGTTCAGTCAGATTTCATGAAACTTTTTATTGTTTTGGTGAGGTGGAGTGAAGGTTCTTAGCCGAGATAATGTCAGTCACAACATTTTTTTTTTTCTGGATGGCAAAATGCTAAGAACGAATGAATCTCGAATCGCATTCCATGGAAACGAAAACCGTCTAGGCATCAAAGCAACTTCCGTGATGTCTGCGCAACGAATAATGCGGCCTATAGACTAATTCATATGATTAGATATATCAGGGTTTTTTTTTAAATTTACGTTGCGCTAAACAGAAGCACTGACGACAAAACAAAGACAAATCAATTCAAGAAAAATCTAAGCCTGTTTATAC